>OZ038392.1:35013599-35186190 GCA_964036045.1 Eutreptiella sp. 'Long Island Sound 2002'
ATTATATGATAAAGATGCTTCCTGCTCATACACACAGGGGACAGAATCATGGACATGCCCACAAACCCAGGGGACAAAGATGAGGAGGATACACCGCAGACACATACATGCACACATGCATACATACGTACATACACACACACACACACACACACACACTAACACACACTTGCCAGCAATGGGGCAGCTGCCCAAAGACTGGAAGTGGGGGCCGGACTTCCAACCGGCCATACTGCGGTGGCTCTCAGAGCTACAATGGCTGCCACGTGACGACAGCCTGCCCGAGGCACACCGGCAAGTGTCTTTCCTGGAACTGGCGCTGGACTTCGAATCGTACACAGGGAGACCCCTCCCCCCTACCCCCCAGACACGATTTAAGGGAGGGGAGATGTCGCTGCAAGAGAAGGGTAGAGTCCTACGGCTGGCGGTCAGTCTGCTGGGGAAGGCGGCGGGCAGGGAGTCCATTCTCCCGGCGGGCTTCACCAACAGGTGCCGCTCTCTGGTCCCGCTGGGGGCGGGCACCACGGCGGGGGTAAAAGGCAGGCCTATATTCACACGCCCGGCGGCGGTCTGGCACCACCTGCGCCGTATGCAGCAGTACAGCGCAAAGAGATGGGCCCAACAGCAGCAGGCAAGAGCAGCAGGCAAGGGTGGCACGACGGCAGAGCAAGCGCCGACGAGCACAAGGCACGACGGTGAAGTCGGCATCGGCGCAGCAGCCCCAGGAAGTGAAGTGCCCGGGCAAGGGTGGTGCGAAGCGCTCGGCGGGGGCGTACGCCAGCAATTTCTACGCGGGCCCGGTGCTCCCACCGGGGACGAGGCGAGGCCCACAGTACTGTGTCACCGAGGAGCCGGACTCTCCGGCAGGAACGGCGCGCTGTGACAGAACGGCGCTTTTCACCCCGCCACAAAAGTGCGCAGTGCCGGGCATCCGCGACCGACGATGGCCTTGCGGGGCCGCCAGCGGGGGGCACGAAGAGCGGAGGCCCACCCCCCTGGGGCGGGGGGCACACCGTCGGCGAAGAGACGCAGACGGCAGCGGGGACTGGACGCGGGACCGGGCCGGGTGCGGCCTCACAAGCGAGGAAGGGTGGACGCAACCCCCCCCCCCCCCGCCAAGAGGAGGCACTGTACGCCGCCGGGCGCTGCCAGGCACGGAAGAGCAGGGACCGAGGTGACATAACCCCCACATCCCAGAGGTTCTGGCTCAGGTGAGGCCCCCTACCGCGACCCGAGCAGGCACCAGAGACAGCTCCACAGCCCGTCAGGACTGTAGTTTTTTGTCTTTTTCAAGCTGGCGCCTCAGGCGACCGATGGGGGCCCTGGACCCATGCGGGCCTCCCTCTATTGTTCTACCCCTACACACACACACACACATACATACATAAATCCCTACGATGTTGTTTCTCACAGCAGTTTTATGTGTACCAGTGCACATGCTACCTACCTCACAGTTTTGACAGCCTACTACTCACCCTATGATGGTCTACTGCTCAAGTTGCTTGGACTGTGATGTGGCCCAATCATGGCAACCCCCCCCTGAAAAAAAAAAGAGCCCTCAAAATGACCCTATTTGTTGAAGGGCTTCTCAGAAGGTAGTTTAAGCATGGCATCAAACCTTTTACAAAGTGACCCCCTTGGGTGACAATTGCAATGAACCTTCATGGGTGATGTTTTGAGTGTCAAAGGAGACAACAACATGCTTGATGTGCTGAAACAGTGCCACAAAGGCGCTGAATGCTTTTTTTTTTTGACAGGGTGAAAGCTATGCTGTGTCCATTAGTTGGTTCACTGGTGTTTGCTTCCATCGGAATGTTTGATGAGTGAGGTCACACTCACCATTGTGCAGTTGTGTCGTTCGCTGCATCGGGGACGTGCGTGTGAGATAATGGAGGTAAAAATCACATGTCTGGGGCACAAACCTGCCAAAGTCAACTGCGCATTACAGAGGTTTGAGTGTATTGTGGGGGGGGGGGGGGGCAGAAGAGGGATGCCACATGTGCATTGCATTTCAAGCGTGCGTGCGCATTGCTCTTCACTGAAAGTGTGTGTGTGTGTGTGCGCGCGCGCGTGTGTGTGTGTGTCACAGGTGCTGATATATTCCAATTGGCACGATGCCCGAAATTTATATCCTCCTGAGCCACCTCCAAGCAAACAGAAAAAGAGCAAATCAAACCCAGGTCACAACTTCAGCACGACTGCAACAGTCACTGGAAGAAAGAAGTGAGTTCAGTCTGCTCCTGGCATTGGAAATAGCCGCAGAGGCATGCAAATTTTGGGGGTAGTAAAAAAAGTTTCGGGAGGGGTATGAATTTTGGGGTACGGGGAATATGTTGTTCTCGTGGTTGGTGTGTGTGACTAACAGCGGTGGATCTGCCACATCCCCTGGAGAGGGGACCTTGCTGCGCAGTGTACCAGACAGCAGTATTCTTTTTGGAGGCAAGTAGGTGAGTGAGGGAAATGCAGCATTTATCCTCTCGTTTTGTGCCAGCGGCCATTATGATTCTTGGGCACCGGTTCACGAATTTCGTTCTCAGCCTCATTCTGGTGGCGGCGGGGATCCACTCGTTTCACGCCATCCAAGGATCCAGCAAGAGCGAAAAGAAGCACTGGCTCACGTTCTGGACCCTGTACGCCTGTGTGCAGGCTATGGAGTTCGCCATCGACATCCTGTTGCATTGGATGCCCTTCTATCAGGAGATCAAACTCGGGGTATACGTGTACCTGGCGTTCTACAACGGTACTGCAGTCGTGTATGAGTCATATGGCAAAGAGGCCTTCCAGGCAATGGAGGACGGGGTTACCCAACTTCATGAGCAGGTCTGCTTCAAAGGGTGGGGCCGAGAATAGCGTGCTGGTATGCAACTAGTGGGCAAGGGCCTGTGGTCTCTTGAGATCCAGTTCTATCGGGGTCCAACTGATTCTTTTTTTTCTTTGTGGGAGTAAGGACAGGGGTCACCCACAGGCGACATGGAAGTGGCAGGGAGGGCACACGGGCACAGGGACGAGCACAGATTCCAATCGCAGTTTTTTGTTATTTTTTTTGATTTGGTAGAATAACGTAGTGTGCCTCATCATGGCATCCGACACATAAATTGATGTTGTGGTGCTGATGCATCCCCCCACCCTAACCGGCATACTCCTTCAGCCTCAATGCCCCCCCCCCCCCCTGTCATGTGTCACCCATGTGTACTACAGTGAGCCTACAGGCACAAGGGTTGAGACGGGGATGGGGATGAGGATGGTGATGTCACTGGAGGTGGGGGTGCGGACGGCGGTGTTGTTGGAGATGGGGATGGCACTGCGGATGGCGGTGGGGATGAGGGTGTCACTTGGTTTGGTGTGGGGGCTGGAGGTGCCCCTGGGGGTATGGTTTGGGGTGTGGGGCGCAGCACACAGCTCCAAAAGGCTCTACGCCTGAGAGCAGGGGAGCAACATCCCGCACTGTGTTCAGACACCTAGTAGCTCAAGCCAGCCACCACACCAACCAGAGTACGTGCCCTCAGCACACGCAAACACCCCCCCCAAAAAAAGCTTAGCAAATGGAACAACTAAATTCCAAATGGAGAGGTAAGCAAGATGAAGCATCGGCCTCCACACAAAGGAAAATCCCCCCAACCCCCCCCCCCCCCTGAGCAAGTTTGCACAGCATTTGAATGAGCCCCCCCCCCAAGGAAGCAAGGCCTTGTTGAAGCACCCCCGTGTTACCATAATTTTTGGGCTCACCATTTTTGTGGTGCAGAATGTAAACTCATAAAAGTATGAGCCCATTGTTCGTTGAAAGACAAGGAAAGTGGGGCTGGAGCATGCATCCAAGACTTGCTTCTGCCCATCAAACAGCATTGTGCGGGAGAGTGCAAGCTGGGCTTTGATGTGATTGCGAGCCATGGCCACTGTTGCCATACCTGACATCCACCCAGGGACGCATTAGAAAAAATTGCAAGGAGGAGGTATCCCCACCCCCGGTTCCCAACCCCCCCCCCCTCCTCCCAATAGGCGCCGCCAGCTGCAGATGAGGACAGCACACCATGGCGACATGCCAAGCCCCCATCCTCCCCTTCCAAGTCACCTGAAAAAAATTTTCTTCGGCACCTTTGGCGCCAATGTGTGTTCCTCAAG
Source organism: Eutreptiella sp. 'Long Island Sound 2002' (assembly GCA_964036045.1). Classification (NCBI taxonomy): domain Eukaryota; phylum Euglenozoa; class Euglenophyceae; order Eutreptiales; family Eutreptiaceae; genus Eutreptiella; species Eutreptiella sp. 'Long Island Sound 2002'. The sequence goes on from OZ038392.1 coordinate 35,017,719, forward strand.
GTCATACTAATGGTGTGAGTCAGCTGTCACATTGAATAGCATGTCTCTATGAAAATGGACTGTCATGAATTGATGTTGTCTTATTGTGGACACAGCCTTTGCCACAAATTTATTGCTTTGAGTTTACCTTGCATTGTCACCTTTGTTGACAAGTAGGAGGGTCAACCAAGTTTGGGCTTTTGTTATGCAAAAAAATTTTCCAGCATCTTCGGCACCAAATATGTTTGGGGAGTTTTGTTGGCATGGAGGAGGGTCAACCCCCCCCCCCCCGGGTCCAAAACCCCCCACCCCACCTCTTCCGTTCCAATGCGTCAAGCACCAACGTTCCTCAAGAAAAATTTGCTGCGTTGCGGCATGTTGCGGCATGCTTCAAGCCGTAGGCGGGAGGTAACCAAATTTCCAGAAGCTGAAAAGGCAGCACAAACTAGAACCAAACACAATGGAATGCATCTCCCGACACCCTGCAAAGATGAACACAACAGAATCTCATGTCATGGGTGGTCATGTTGCTTTTCTTCCTCCTTTACGCTTCTGCTTTTTGTCCGTTTTATTGACATACATGATTGCCAAATGGTGCAACATCTCATTTCTCATATTGAGACGGTCATGTGTTAGGATGTGTCCCAACAAACCGAAGGCCCTCTTGACATGGCATGCAAACTGAAGGCGGCAGACCAAAAAAAAGTAGCAATTGGTGACAAAATAGGAAAATCAGAAGCCCCCAGCAGGTTTGCCACATATGTTGAGGTGTGGGAATTGAAACAAAGACCTCCCAATCACAAATGGAGCATTTGACCATTGGAGTACTAGCCATCGCTAACAAACGAGTGCTCACGGATGGGATTGATACTTTGGTCCAATATTTTATCCCAAAAAATCCTAACCCAATTTTGAGTGTGTTGTGGCATGCTGCGGCATGCTTCAAAATCCCCACCAATAGGCCCCAAAAACAGGTGGGAGTTGGGGCATGAGGTTGGTTCGCATTGGGCTAGAGTGATGTTGGTATGTTGCTGTCCTGACAACGGGTGAGCTCTTGATGGATGGGTCAGTTTCTAGCAAATTTCTTAGGGCAAGCTCCGTCAGTCACACGCTACGCGAACGCCCCCCTTGGGGGAGCGTCAACGCGCCAGGCATCTTTTTGGGCCATTTTTGATTCGGAGCCCTGATCCACGCTTTTTGTATGGCCCCTTTCCGGTTGGGCATATGGACCGGCCGCTTTCCATTTGGGGATATGGACCGGCCACTTTCCAGTTGGGGCATGTTTGGACTGACAAAAGCAACCCGGCGCCACGCAAGATGAAGGAGAGGATGAGACAGATGTGTGTGCCTTGTGCTGTAAAAGCGCTCCACCATCACAGCTTGTGGTGAGTGCAAGGAGCATTGTTGTGATGAATGCGGTGATGCCCACACTTGTGGGCAATGTTTATCAACCAACACATGAGTAATGCACATTGATGTTGGAATTCTCCATTTCTCCTTATGCGGTGTGCAGTCCAGTCACTTGGGGGGCTCCTCTAGGGGAGGGTAAATCCAGGGTTAAAGTCGGGATAGTTAATACAAAAGTCAAAAAAGTAGCGCACCAGGCGGGCGCTGGGCAAACACCCCCCCTCTGGGAATGGTGCCTTCAAAAGGTGCAAAGTGAGCAAGTTTTCAGTGTGGCAGGGCCTGAGGCGGAGCCCCCCCCCGCCCCCCCGCAGAGCTCTTCCCCTGACCACTGACCTCCATCCCCCACATTCAATCCCCTTGACGGTTTTGGTGCCAATCTGGAATGCCATAGTCAAGGTGTCCACAGCTGATGCACCCCGGCCCCATGAGAGCGTGCCAGAACATGCAGCGAAGCAACCCACAGGGATCCCAATGGACGGAAAGGAAGCCACTCAAGAAAAGCAGGACACACAAAACACAAAGCACCGAGTACTGGGGCCTGCACGATGCCCAACCAGCCTTTGCGGACCCCCCCCCCCCTCTGTACGATAGATCGCTTGACAGTGGGGCCCTGGGCAACCACTTGAGAAATGCAGTTTTGTGGATCAGAGTGGGATCTGAGTCCCACTCACGATTGCAGCACCACAGCCTCTCTGGCCTCCCCTGCCAGCACTTCACACGCAGTCATTCCGTAGACATTCCAAGCTGTTGCGCGATTCATGACCGGCACATGTCACGTTCCTGCTTCCAGAGCCGCTTTGGGTGCTGGCGTTCAAGCCCAAAGGCGTGTGGCGCACAGGGGAGTATGGACATCCGATGACCCACCTCCTGCAGCGTGCCACTGGCGATGGACGGCTGACTGCCGCCCTTCCGCCACCGTCGGCTGACTGTCATGAGTCCTGGGCGTCCTGTGCGTTCTTGTGCTCAGGGGGAGTGTGTGGTTTTTTCTTCTCGTTAAGAATCTGTCTTCATCTAGGAATTGCTCACACCAAAGGCTCTGTATCATTGCTCACGCTGCCGCAACACGGCACCAGTGCCCGCCCCTGTCCCAGTGCCAGTGCAACCATGCGTGCACACCCACGCTGCCTTATGTCAGGGGATGCAGAACGTGCAGTACAAAGTGCTATATGAGAAGCTGATGTTCACGCTTGGCCGCAAAACCGACTGAGGCCCACGGACATGGGGCACGGACCCCCTTACAACACCATCCAGCCCCACCTGCCCCCCACAGCCCACCAGCCCTCGGCAGGTCAGCCATAAGGGTTCGTCCTCCAACGCCCGTCCGCCTGTTCGGTACACAATCAGCGCCTCTCAGCATGTCCCCTGCCCACGACTGGCGCCTTCTAGAGCGCCTCGGCCCCATTGCCCAACACACCCCGTCCACGGCCACTGATCAGTACACATTATGAGGGACCGCAGTGGCCAGACCGTAATGATCGCCTGCCAAAAAGAGAGAAGGGCACCCTAGGCCTTCCCAAGGGCCTTGTCAGGGCCGTGGGGCGCTGCTGCAGGCGCCGATTGCACGGAGACGCCGGATAGGGCAAGAAGACAGGGCACTCTATGATTGCCATTTGTTGCCCATCTAAACACAAGGCTGCTGCAGCCAAACCATTACCAATGGTCGCGCACATCATTGACATTGTGCCCAAGCAGCAGAGCAGTTGATTGTATTGCCCTCTTGATTGTGGGAAGGAGGGGTGTTTCCACAAATCTTGTGGCCAATGGGTTTGCTCTCCTTAGGGGCCATTTATGGGGTGGGGTGGGGGTAAAGAATCAGGGCATTCCAGGCGTATTTGCCACAAAAGTAGCGCGCAGTGCACGCGTGACACAGGTACTACCCCGAGCATTCGCCATGTGGGGCCCTATTTTGACTGCAGTTGTTGGTTCACTCACGTTGCTGTCTGTAGGTGGACTCCCCAAAGATCCTCGTTGTGTTCAATTTAAGATCGCCCTTTAAGATCGCCCTGGGGGGGGGGGGGCATCTCTGTGTCCATGTGGCCTGGGCGGCTGGGTGAGGGAGCTGACTGAGAGGACCTGTGGTCTGTTCAGGAATAAATTACGCCGCCTTTGTTGTATGCTGTGATCAACAGAATGAGGCCGGGGTCGTATTGGCCAGGGGCTGTGATGGATACTGCTTTCAGGAGTATCAGCGGCATTCTCCGGGGGGGGTTTGGTTTGGTTTGGATCTCGGCTTGCGCCAAAGGTGGTGACCCACGGCCAGTGTGCCCGTACCTCACCGGCTCGACTGGGTACCCCCCCTGTTGTCTGGTCTCACAGCCGCCCAGACTGCTGACGATCCCCGTACCTCGTCAAGGCGCTGACGAGAGGGAGATACCGCCGTGCCTGTATGTGTAGGCGCGCGTGCCATGGGGGGTCCTTGGGGGGGGGGGGGGCTTTCATGGCAGGGGCACACCTTTTGTCGTTCTCCTGCGGGCCGTGGTTGGCGCGTGTGGGGCGTTGTGTGTGCCCGGTGCTCCGGGCCCCAGCAGCGGGGCGTGGGTGCCCTACCCGAGGCTGCTGAGGGAGTCTGTGGGTCGGGTGACCTGCAGCTTCCTCCCGCCCACGACTGAACCCCAGAGGGGCGCACGGGGCGTGTGGTGCTCCTTGATTGACCCAGAGGGTCACAGGCAGCGTTGCACAGAGTGCCAGACCGGCTGGGAGCGTCCCAGTAGAAGGAAGGTCCTGGGGCGTGCTGAGCACTTCCGTGGCCCAGGAGCACTCTAGGGAGCGGAGCTCCCAGTGAGCCTGCTGCGCACTGGTCACCTCTGACGAGGCAGGACCCTGAGGGTGACACCGCTCGCCACCCCTCCTTTTTGGGGGGGGTGGGGGGCAGGGGTCGGTAGGTGGCTGTCTGGCCTCCAGGGGTCGCCCACAACTGCACTGGAGTGCACATGGCTGTGCTGGCCTAGGCGTCTGTGATGAAGTTGGAAGGGCGCGTGCACACCTGGAGGTTCCCTGGGCAGGCTGCTCAAGGGATACCCACAGCGGTCAAGCTGTGAGCCCTTCACAGCCCCCACTTTTTAGGCCCTGAGGGCGCCGACTCCGTGCACCCCTCCCGTCGGGGGCGCAGGCCGGGGGGGGGGGGGGTAGAGTGGTGGATGGGTCTACCTGCTCACTTGTGCGGGAGAGGAGGACCACCTGCTGGGTTACCATGCGGGTCCCAGATCCCAACATACTCGTCACTCGGCGTCCGCCCCCTGAGGGACCTCGTTCACCATGTGACTGCCTGTAGTGAGGGTGCGAGGGCATGCTGGGGGGGGGGGGATGTGCTGGGCCTGCTTTCGGTCCGGCCCTATTTCTGTTGGGGGGGTTAGGGGCAGCAAAAGGTCTGCTCCCCTGTTTCCTGGTCCCCAAGGGGAACCAGCCCACGGCCTGCACCCTCGCTTTGTGGTGGCTGAAATTTGGGCCGACAGAGACTCCGGGGGGGGGGGGGGGGGCTATACATCTGTTTGTCCAGTGGTTTGCACCGTGGAGAGGGATATGCTGAAGCTGTCTGGGCTAGCAATCGCATTATGTACGGCTCACATGCCTTCATTTGGCACATGGTGCAGGTGAAGTGGTTGAGCCCACATAATTGTGCATTGTTAGCCCCTGGATTTGGATGGCAAAGATGATGTTCCATTCCCAATTGCTTTTGGCAGTACCACCATGCTGTACAGCATGCAGGAGGGTGCTCTGTCTTCCAACAGCGCGGAGGGGCTCATGAAGCATGGACGGGCCTCACGTGAGGCAACCTAAAGGACGGAGGGGGGAGCCTCTTGTCATACAGGGCGGCAGCTCTCCAGAAACCCGCGCGACTTGCCCCTTGGGTGAGTTTGGGGGCTGGAATGGGTAGAAGCCCCATGGACTATTGCTCCTTAATATGATTTCCTTCCCAATTGCTTTTGGCAGGCTTTCTTTTTATGTGTGGCAGGGAGGGGGGTCGACGCAGTGCAGTGTGCATCACTGGTGCATGGGCCACCGTCATTGGGGGCCTGATTATGTGGTTTTGTGTTGTGCCACAATTTCCTGCAGGAAGGCTTAACCCCAAAAATTGGATGTTGTCTCGGGTGCACAGGCAGATTGTGGATTAGGGGTAAACACATCCAACGTCTGGAAATGGACCACCTGCAAGTAGTCTTCTGACTACACCAGCATGCGATGCGCATCAGAGATGGTGCTGCAAACATGTGAGGTGTGTTGTATGTTGATGCAGTGCAGTGGCGCTTGTGCATGTGTGACGGTTGTTGTTTTGGCGCTCAGGTGTAATTCTTTCCAGTCGTCCATCTTTTAAGATGTATGGCATGGTGCTGACTTGTGACCTCCATGGGGTGCCACCTGGGTATCTCAGAAGTGTGCAGTGTGCATGGTACACACAGTGCATGCATCTGGGGTGCGATGGAGATGTCGCTGTCAACAAATTGACGCAATGCCCATCATTTTACGTGCACCCTTTCCATGCTGCCTGCCGCATTTGCTTGCCCAAGCATCAGTCAGTGGATGCTACGTTGTCCGTTATTTTGCAAGTTTGCTGCTGTGGCTTGCTACTGTGGTCCAGGGATGTCCTTAGCATTCAGCCTACGGGACGGGTGTGTGTGTCTTGGAAAATCTGGGTGGGTGGGTGTCCAAACACGTTTCTGGGATTCTGGGGGGGTTTCCCTTTCACCCACTGTCTGCTGCAGTCTCCATTTCTAGGCACAATGTGAAAAATCTTTTGTGAGTGTGGGCTCTGTGTAGCTGACCTCGAGAAAGCTCCGATTCATCATGTGACTCAGACAGTGACGACAATGACTGCTCATATGCTTCAAAATTTTCTGAAATTTCTGAAAACTGGTCCAATTCTCGTGTCTTGTGCACTGCTTTGGTGGCTGACTGGGTGGGTGGGTGGGTGGCTGTCCAACACCCCTCCCCTCCCCCGCCATGTGGGTGGGACAATTTTGGGTCCCTGTGTTTTCCTAAATTCTGGGTGGGTGTGTATCGTAATTCATCCCCCTCCCGCCCCTAGATAGGCACATCCCTGCTGTAGTCGTTCTTTTCTCCTGTTGACCCACAGGAAAAAGGATACAACAAACAACCCCAACACGGGGAGTGGGGGAGCCTTCAAGACTAGGAGTTGGGGAAGCATGCAGCACACAGACGGTGGCAGTATTTTTTCATAACAGTGTGTGCCAAGAAGCACGCATGCATGGCCAACAAGAATTGCTGCGTTTCCAGGGCTGCTTTGCAGCAGCTGCAGTCACCACCACTTTCTTGAAGCACCTCAACCAGCAGGTAATTCCTTTTTTTCTTTATACCTTTCTCTTGCAAGGGTGTCACTCATGTAGAATTAGAGGTATTTGTGCATGATTTTGGGCTCTGGCCCTGCTTAAGCAATGCATTGACAGCAGTCTGCATTCTCTGTGAATATCATATTTTTAGATTTTGGAGATCAAAGTGGGAAATACATTCATGTTTCGGTGCAGGTGTCCCTCTTTGCTGTTTATGGCCAAGCAGCCTGCAATGCTGACAATCCAGATGCACATGAGCATGCAGCCGTTTGTCATTTCTGCACATTGTGCATTGTGTGCATTACATTTCAGATCTCCATTCCAGGAGGTCTCAAAGGCATCACATGGTTCGTATGCATGTGGTTTGTTATTGTGTCCATTGTATCACCACCAACCAGCTTTAGGAGTATTTTGCAGCACATGCCTGTTCATTCGCACCTCTTTTGGCACATGCAACCACAGAAGGGCTCCATCAGGTGGCAACATTTATCATTGCATATTGGCTCTGTGCATGTTCCAGAAACCCTTGTGCCAATGCACCACAGAAACACTTTCGAATTCCACCTCCCCTTTGATTTTTCTTTGTAGATAATGCGTGACACCTTCCAGGACACACTGTTTATACTTGGGAAGAGATGTTTGGCTTCCATATTCTACTGCGAGTGTGCTGCTGAGAAACCTTGTCCTGTCCCAGCACTGGTGAGTTGAAAAGTGTTGTGCATGCCTGTGCTTGTGTGCTGTGTTTGTATTATATCAATAGCATCCTGGATGTCTGTGCTTGTGTGTTGTGTTTGCATTCTCTTACTGTAGCTTTTAGCTGGTACTGCCATACAACAGAAAAGATATCGCAGTAAAACAACCAGAGGGCTGGTCTACAGGGTGTACAGCGTGATGATGTGCAGGATCGTAGACTGTCTAGGGGTCTACCGAGGTCTTCTGAGTCTGTAGTGCAGTTTACAGGGTCACAGAAAAGGGTACAGAGTGTACAGGTCTGCAGCCATGGCAAATGTCTACAGTCCAATAATTCCCGGCGTACTTTGAAAAATATCCATCCAATGTATGTAGCTTAGACGGCCGAAACAGGTACACATTTGTACCGGGGTCGTTAAAAAAATGAACAGAAAAATATGGTTGGTAAATTCTACCAAATACCCACTTTTTTTGTCAACGATTGTCAGCGGGAATGGGTCGCAAAAAAGTCAGTTTTTCAACAAGGCTGTAAAAAAGGGGTGCCTCTTCACACTTCCTCATCAGGGATTGGGAGGCCTCGCAATCCAAAAATCATTTGTGTGGGAAAATGGAGCTATTTAACCATATTTTGGATTGCGAGGCCTCGCAATACACTGAATCGGAATGTACACTCAATCGGAATGTGTAAAAGCACCCCGTTTCACCAATATGTGGTTGCTCTTCAGTGCAGCTATGAATGTAAATAGGTGTGTTTCTAAATATACATTTTGAAAATCGGGGGTAAAATAGCCAAATTACCCAGTTTGGAATGCGAGGCTTCGCATTCCAATTCAGAATGTTGGTAATTCAAGGGATTTACCTACATTTTCAATTTGGATTGCGAGGCTTCGCAATACAAATTGAAAATGACATCATTTACCTACATTATTCAGTCAGTGAGCATGAAAAGGCTGAACAAAACATCATGACAAAACGTTCTGAGGTACGAAAGTAAAAACATAGGGTACCTAACTCAAGGTACTCCAGATTTTGGGCCTCTACCAGAAAAATATAGGTAATTTGCCAAATCCAGCATATGCTTTTTTGGGCCGAAAACATGCATTTTTGGGGGTAATTGGAATTAAAAGCTGACTGTCTAAATTTTTCCTCGGCAAAAAGTAGGCAAATGAGGCAAATTACGTAGTCAAAATTTGCAGACACCCCGGTACAAAAGTGTACCTGTTTCGGCCGCCTAAGTGTAGTTTGAAAAATATCTATGTGATGTATCCTGTTGACATTTTGAGTTAATTTTCATGCCCTGTCCCGTTGTGCAGTGCATGCGCTGTGCAACTATTTGGCCACACTGGAAATGCATTCTTCGCGATACTATGGATATATTTTTGTTTGACAACAGATTTTTGATGCTTCTTTTGCATTAGGGATATGGCATATTTGGGTATTCATCCAATTTCATAAATTTTCACCTGTTTTCACCAATTTTTTTTAGCACAGTTTTTAGTCATTTCCCCGCATTTTCCGTTTTGTAATGTTTTGTAAGTTGATTTCTAATTGCGAAGAGAAACAAAGGCCTGACAACCAGGAGATTTCATCCTTTTTGAACATTGGACTCACTTGCTTCCATTGTTAGATGGTGATGCACAGGTCCATACTGCTGTTGTAGCCATGCACATCTTTTGGTGAGAACTTTTTATGTTCTTGACCATTTTTGCTACAGAGTTGACCATTAAGGACATTGTACACGGCGAGCGAGTGGTCCCAGTCATCTTGCAGGTTGCAAAAGTAGATCCTCCCCCCCCCCTCTCTCTCTCAAACATTCGTTGACAAACAAAACAAAAAGCCCTAAAAAAAAGGACACGGTACTTTTTGTCATATTTATAGCCTATAGTTTTTACTGAGCAACCGAAGCGACATGAGGCCACATCACTGTCGCCTGTGCGGTCAAATAATTCATTTGGCATGACAATTTGTTTGGATCTCATGCCTACAGCTTACATACAGCTTTATTTGATGTCTAAACTTGCTAATACACTTTTAGATCGCATCTTTTATCTACAATTAGTGGATGCTGGTTGGATTTTTGATGTAGGTTATCTTTTGTTTCATCATGTGACCTATATATAATGGTATGAAGAAGAGTTTTTTGCGTGAACCGGTCCCCATTTCCCGGCCTCCCACATAACACGCCCAACAGGGGGTGTATTGAACTAGAATGCATACACATATGGTAAATATGCTTGCTGTATTGCCTATATGGCCAATATGCTTTCTTTGTCGCCTGTTTGTTGCATCGTGGCACGGCATAAAAACAAGAAACCATCATTTTGAACAATAAATGAAAAATAGGTTGTAGGAGAAATCCTTGCAGTGCACACACACCTCAAGCATGCCCTACTTTTAGACTACATTCATCCTCTCTGGGATGCCAACATTCTCATCACTGGGAACATAGGAGCGACTTCCGGAGATGGCGGGGGTGAATTGAACCTGGAAACGCCAAAAAGAGATAGAGTTCATGGGGCATCGATGATTGACAACCCAGATATCATCTTCATGATAGCCCAACTCCATCTTGGAGACCGTTTGGCAATTGTAACAGAACAACTGCATTCTGCAAGGCGGAAAATTTAATAAAATCAACGCCTATTTTGCCAATTGTAAAGTATGGACATGTTCTACACCAGGTGGATTGGGCTTCGAGTTCCCAAGAAGGTGGTTGGCCACTTTTGGTGGTCTGTCACTGTGGACACTGAGTACCCTGAAATTCAATTTTATGATTGTTGTCTCATCATGAATCAATTCGGAAGTAACTATTGTTGCAGTTACTTGGCCAAGCCGTGGTCAAAGAAACCATATTTCCGCCAAGGAGTGCACAACAAGAGAACACTTCACTAGTTATGCCATATTGTTGTCAAATTTTTCTTAAAACCATCTTTTATGCTACATATTGAGTTCATGTTTTTCTATGGGTTGCATTCGTTTATATCCATACCCCTTCTTGGTTTACTCACGCTTTTTAGAGTCGAAAACAAAGAATTGATCTTGATCTTATTCTTAGCCCACGCAAATTGCACCCTGTTTTGCGCATTGAGCGCGCAGAGAGGGAGTTCACAACAGTGCAAAAAAACTTTTTTTTTATGTTTGATGACCGTGTTTTTGGGCGTAGTGAAATAAATTGCTTTTTTTGGCATTGCGCAACTCTGTGTTCCTGAATGGGACGTTTTTGTATATTTTACGGTGCTCTGAGTGCGCGGGGCCTTGCGCACTCGAGACATTCGAAATGGAGTTTGCTACGAAACATGAAAACCTAAGGACTGCAGGGTGTAGAAGTACAAAGCTTTCACACATTATTAAAACTTACGTTGCGTTGACGAAGGAGCATGGAAAGTGTATGACGGCCGGACTTCCCATGTTCGGTGAAACAAATACACTCTACAGTAAAACTGAAATAAAAATTTAGGCATCCGGAGTGCGCGAGGCCTCGCGCACTGTGATCACGTCATGTAGTGGTTTGCGGGATGAATATGACGCGTACAATTGCAGGTACAGTACCAGACCGACAAGCACATTTGTTTTTTGCGGTGTATGTGTGTGTAGACACAGTGTTGGTGGCGTATAACACGGTACACAACATTGTCCAACCGAAACAATCAGTGCGCGAGGCCTCGCGCACTCAAACCACACAACGAAATGAAAAAGCAGGCAGATCAGGCTACCGGCATTTACATTCCCTTTCAAGCCTACCACTTGTGACTATCAATTATACATCGGTAACCTTCGTCATATTTGTCAGGGGCTCAGGGGAATGATTTTCTTTTTTCCAACAGCCACTGAATGGCAGACGCGTCCAGCTTTAATAGCGGCCGTAGCCTTCGCTGCCCGAAGGATAGGGGTTTTTTTTTCAATCAGGATTAAAGAAAGAAACGGAACAGGAAATAGTGGTCAGGAAAACGGTTTTCGGTTACTGGCAACTGAGCGCACACAGACACCAAATACAAATTGTGGCGGCAGCGTGCGCACTAGAAATGACGACAAGAAAATGCCAGATGTTTTCAACCACGCCGTTTTTCACGAACGCTGTGCGAATGGATAATGCAAATATGTGCGCAAATTCAATTTAACACAGAAAGACGCAGAATGCCGCTTCGCGCTAGGAAGTTCGTAACGCATCGAATGATTGCAGAAGTAAGCAAAGGAGCAGCGGCACTAAGAGAGGCATGCGCTGCACAACCAGCATACGAAACAGCAAATGACTTGTGGAACGGACTGAAACGGAACGACCTGGCGGCGCAACTGGTGTTAACATTTGCACAGCGACTCGAGTTCAACAAAAGAATGCGACACGGTTTACCCGCAGCTAAAAGGCAGGAGGACAAGCGCTGAGTGCACATTTTGCGACAAGAGGGCTGGAACCTGTACCTGTTGATGCATCAACGAGCAGTACCAAAGAGGAAAAAACCGGGAAAACCAACAGGGTACCTAACGCAAACAGAAAGATGAAAGAAAGTACAACTTGGGCAGGCACACGCCGCCGCAGATACAGTGGACGAACAGGCAGCAGCAGCACTTAAAGCAACGTGGACACTGGTGCTTGCATCGTGTTACGTGCTGTGGATCGACAACTGGTACCGGGCATAATACACAACACACCCAGATGAAAGTGACCGGTCGCAAAACTGTACTGCAATTGCAGTACTTCAACTGAAACAGAGACCCACGTACTGGGCAGGACGTCCATCCATTGAGGACCTGGCAGCACGGATAACGACAGTCGCACGGGCTCTGCAACAGCGTGAAAGGAAAATCCCCCACGCTCTGCGTGACATGGGATATGCGGATGGTTGTGTACCAGATACCGGAAACGTGAGAGCACCGTGGGATATGAGAAGGGATACAAGGACTGTGCAAGCTCCGGTGTGGCGCCCGTTTGCCCTGTCGAAAGAAAAGGTAACCGGCGGTGTTGGTCTGTTAAACTTGTTGCAGTTTGCGAAGGACACAGCACAACAGACAAACAGGGTTCTACCGCTGTTGGTTGACGAAACAATACACTACAGGATACTAAATTTTTTGTATGGGGCAAAGAACCAACCATGGAACATGCATGCCTACCTGTGATACGTACCTGTAGTTTACGGTGTTAGGTACACCTACAAGTTTGTTGTTACACAACCGTTTCGGGGGTTCTGGCCTATTCTAACTTACCTACGGAAAGGCCTGCTACGCCTTGGTTCAACCATACTATCATACCCAAAACTAATAGTTATGGAAACAACTTTTACTACGCTACTGCTTGCCACACCCAGGATACTACGCCCGTATCGTCGCAAGACACAGGCTGCAACTGCAATCAGTGGTCGTGACACGGTGCATGCCAACAGGGCAGCAGTGGCAAACGCAGTGTTGTATTTGTTCGCGGAATGGTGCCCGTTGCTGTTGTACTTGGGTCACCTGGTACCGGAGTGCAACTGGGCGGGGGAAAATAACGGTACAGGGTCTCCGGCCCAGGAGGTGTTGCAGTTGAGTTTGTGTCTGTTGCGGAGGCTGCGTCGAGGACCGTGTGACACCGTACTGAAGTACAAACGCACCATCATGTGCACATTGCTGTACAACAGCAAGTGGCACCAGGACCTGCCTGGTCAGGCACACTCAGAGGAGTTTGGAGAAGGGATGTTGAGCAAGCTGGTGCGCGACATGGCAAAAAAACACCGGTTTTGTTACTGTTGAGGAGGTGGAAAACCTGTTACCTGTTACTAAAAGTTGGTCCAGGCGGCAAACGCGTGGGTGTGCAAAAAGTTCCCAAGAACCTGGTGCACAGGATGCGACAACGACTGACAGGATTTTTGGCAGCAGACCGGATTTGCATGGCCTACGTGGAATGGGAGCCAGACCGCGGCAGCATCGTTGCAACTTCGTGGCTGCGAAGGTTACCAAGATTTCCACCCTCGCCAACGCAACCCCTTGGTTACGACCACTACCGGCTACTTGGTAACTGCGTACTTGATGCCCTCATTGACCAAAAGACAAACTCCACCAACCAACTGAAACAAAAACTGGATGCTGTTGTGGGGCGGAGAACATATATGGATGACGACAGACAGGAAGCAGCAACGCGCAACGTGCGGCAACGCATGCAGTAACTGACACCCGCAGTGTGCGAGGCCTTGTGCACTAAAGGATACGAGAAACAGGTCTGTAATGCAGTGTGAGTGCGCGAGACCTCGCGCACTGAGTAGGTCGCTAAGTCCGGTGGAATTGGTCGCAGCAAAGACGGTTGTGTAACATATTTGCGAAAACGACTGGCAAAATGGCGTTTCGACTGAATTCAGAGTCCAAATGACCGTGTTTCGTGTCCTGCCATGTGCCCTTTTCAGGTATTTTTTGGCACCATGAGTCAACCAGGGTCCCCAGAACGTCCACCACCAGACGCAGAGGCCGTGAAGTCATCACCAGGGACCGACCAAGGGGACACGCCGAAGAAAGGACGCAAAAAGAAGGGGTATAGTAAGCCGATGCCGGAGATGAAGCTCACAATTGACCTTCAACAGTGGCTGCGGAAGGAGATTGACAAAGCAGTGAAGGTAAAGATTACTGATTTGAAGATTGGCAACACCAAGGAGCGGGGACAGATCCGACAGATCTGCCACGACGACGTTGCCAAAAAAGTGGCAGGATACCAAGCATTACCGCCACCTGGACCGTTGCGCGTAACCGCATGGGAGGATAGTGGTATGACTCGCTTCGAACTTTACCATACCATCGACGACATTTCTTCTCCCTGCCGTGGTACATGATTTGCGTTGCAGATGGCTTGCTTTACGTTCTGAATGGTCAACATGGGACAAAAACATGCAGAAAGATTCAGAAAATGTGGCTCGCAGAAGGCAAAGAACTGGAGGACTGGCAAGAATATTGCTAGGTTGACATTCTCAAGTACGAAACGCCTTGGACAATCCGGGCCAAGGTTGCAGGATTGCAGCAAGCTGGCAGCCAGTCTGTGACCCGGATTCCGCTGTTCGATGCGCTGGACAACATGTTGTTGTACATTGAGGACCAGAAGCGGGAAAAAGAACCACAGGATTTGGAACGCTTCAAAACTGCTGTTGTCCAGGCTGCCGTCAACTCTGCGTTTCTTGCACCCGAGTCGTTGGAGGATCCAGGGCACACAGTATGTGTTCGTGCGTCACACGGTCGCAGTGCGCGAGGTCTCGTGCACTCTATGGCACGGTTTTCCCTCGTAGGACGCGACATTCAAGCACTGAAGGGACATCTTCTCCCTGGCATACTACTGCGGCCGTGACGCAGGTACTGGTATGAAGAACCTCGAGAGTAAGAGCAAGAAAGAGGACGTTACAAGAATGCCTTCAAGAAGCTGGAGGGGCTGCATCTACCAAGTTTATTGCAGAAGGTCTGTGCGCATATGAACCTGAAGGAATCGACCATACGCAGCACCCAAGCCTACATTGACACGTTGATTACGGAACAATGGGTTACTTTCCACCTTGACCATCCGGACAATAAGGATTTCGTCAAACAAACCGCAGGTATCCGTCGGTTTCGCAGCTTCAGTGCGCGAGGGCTCGCGCACTCAACCAGCTTTTTCACATCTGCACAGCTGCGGATGCGAAGATCAGAGCAGAAGTTGCAGCTCTGGGCACGACGCAACTGAAGATTGGCCTGGGAAACTGGGGTCATTGGGAAGACGCAAAAGGTTCCAAGTACCGGTCGCCGTGGCCAATGTGGAAAACGTTGACCGGTGCACCTCTGTGGCGGACTGGGGACAAGGGAGCACCTCTGTCACCGCAAAAGCTGGCCGTGCGGAAACAACTGCAGAGGAAGCCTGAGGCACCAACATCGGCACCGACGACACAGACGCAGTTGAGTACTGGCGAAGTGATCAATGTCTCCAAGCAGGACGACCAAGGGAACAAGTGCACTTTGACAGCATGCCGTATTGAGGATATCGAAGAAACACCACCAGCCCGTTTCCGGGACTTGCGGTACCTGTTATGGGTTGTCAACGCTGACCTTTTCGTGGAATATGACTCTGCAGGATTTGTTCCTAAGTGGTTGTTTGACATGATGATGTTGGGGAAGGACCTCATTTCCTATGGCGATGCTGATGTTGTGCACCGTATTGGCCGCGACATGCAGAGGCTCTGGCGTTTCAAGAACGACAAGGATCCAACTACAGCGCCTTTCCATCATGCCCGGTTGCCAGTATACTCTTGGTTGTCGGGTTCCGTTACAAGCAACATGTATCAGTTTGACGAGCACGGTATGTGGATCGGAACAACTAGTCGCTGGGATAAGCAGGTATATCTGCTTTTCTCACCGTTCTGGATGCCGTTTTGTGCGCAAGGTCTCGCTCACTGCTGTTTCCGTTATTCGTCGTTATTCATCGCATTTAGAGTTAACTATGTCACCTATTCCGCTGGACATTTCGAAGAGATGCAGAACAAGAACCTCGGTGGTTTCATGCCTCTGATTCACGTGCTGTGGTACCTTGACAAGTATCTGCTGGACTGTGGGCATGCTGATGCAGTGGTTGTTGAGGATGACGCGCCGGCTATGGCCGCGAACCTTGCGATGTCAGAGGAGTCGGGGAGGACCAAAGTCTTAGGCGGCTCAAGTTGCATGGTCAAAAACGAAGGAAAAGGTAGGAACATGACAGGTTTCCAAAGGCATCAAAAAACAGTTGTTTTGATGGATATTTTAAAACCGTCGCAAACAAGTATGGCGGAATAAATATTTCTATAAGAATGACGTGTCCCATGGGCATGACAGGGAAAAGTATTGTTTGGTGACCATTCTTTGCGCGAAGGCCTCGCGCAAAGACGTTCATTTGTGTCAGATTAATGTGCTACAGCACGACGCATTAGGCAGGTTATCGAAAAATGGAACCCTGTCGTATTTATACACGTAACTTAGTACTATTATCAGGATTGCGTGATAGAGATGGATCTATGAAGGAATAAACTGCAACAATGGTGTACCCAATAATCTTGAAAAGTATAAATGTTCCGGAACAAACTGCAGTTTCAAGCGCGAGGCCTCGCGCATGGAACGGCGCATGGGAAACATTAAAGTTTCGGTGGTCATTGCGCGAGGCCTCGCGCAATGGATCTCATAAGCGCTCATAGAAACCAAAAATGGAACAGATCCACCAACTACACAGCATGTGCATTCCCTTGATGGACGGTGCTGCATGGGCGCCCATACAGGTCCCGCCGGCATCTCCAGTTTTCATACTGTGGTCACCGCTGGCTTCACTGCCCAGCAGCGATGGTAGCGCGCCGCAACTGGGTACCGCAATCAAGATTAACTAGTCAAATGTGGGATCACCAGACAGTTACAGTTAAGCAACAATGGTGCATGCGACAAGCAAATCACAGAATAATTGGTTGCGCGAAAACTGTGTGACAGGTTGAGTAAGAAAAAGTGCTTTTCCATTGCTTTGGGACATACTCTAGTTGTATTAGAGATGCACTGAGCATCCATGCATTTTTATCTTAGTATTGGTCCAGCCAAAAGTGGTGAGAACACATTTTGACCTATGGAACCAAACACCCCATCAGGATATGGAGTGGACCCCTTAATCCCCTTTCAATCAGAAGTAAAACATCTTTTCCTGAGTTGACTGAGCACTGACATACCTAAGGTAGAGCCTATGAATTTATCTATGTTTTTCCATGAATACTTATCTGCCCTAGTGGTATGCACCATAGGGGGCTAGGCACCTCTTTTTGAGAGGTCCTGGGTTCAATTCCTGGTCAGCCTAGCTAAGTAGGAAGATCCCATGTGACATGGCAGTGACCTCATCGCCACATACCATGCCACCTCAGCACATATGGGACCCAAAGCAAAGAGTGCACATCTCCTAAGATGGCACTATGGAGAGAGAGTGATCCTGAGGCAGTTTTCTAACTCTTTTCCCAAAACATTTCAGCTATCTCTGTGAATATGCATTCATTTGTATCCTGAGTTGCAGTTTCTGTGAATATCTAATCATCTTTCACTGTTTACACTGCAGCCCTTCATGCTTTGATCCTGAATTACCTTCTCCTTGCATACTATTGGCTTGGGCTATCCTGGATTGAGTTGGCTTTACTGTATTTCAATAAACAAAAGCTTTTCATCATCCAAAACCAGCAGCAGAATACCCTACAGCAACAACAAGCAGCAGGAGAAGCAAAAACACAGTGCTGAAAACACTATAAACTTTTCTGGTAGCAGAGGCAGCCTGTCTCTGTGCACCGGCAGCGACCCCGCGCCGTACAACCAGTGCTCCGAGCAGGCAAATATAAGCAGAAGGGCGGATTAAGATGGACCCAGGAAGGGTGGACGCCGATGTGAACACAGCGCCAGCGCCTGAGGCACCGGCAAGGCCGGCGCCTGACGCTGTACCTTCGGTGGAGCCCTTACATGGGCCAGTGGATACGGCGGAGGACTCCCTGGATGGCCTCCGGACGGCCTTCAGGGCCCTGACGGTCGAGAAAGTGGTCTCTCAGCCTCAGCCTGTGAAGAGGAAGAGAGAGAACGAGAGCGAGAAGGATGCTGGAGAAGGAGCAGACGAAGGAGAGGAGCAAGAACAAGACCGGACGGATGTACCTACCTTCGAAGGCGCACCAAGCGCTTCTGGCCTCCAAGCATCACCCTCTCTCATAACCACCACACTCCCAGCCGCCGCAACACCCACCTCCACAACCAACCCGCCTATGGCAGAGGGCACAGGCTTTACTGGCATGCCTCACTACCCCGCCTATGGCATGGGCCCACCTACCACTGCGCTCCTTGAGGCAACTACTGCCAGTGAGCCTGTGGCTTCCGGCTCTGCGCCGCGATGGTATGCGGCTGACCATCCCCTTCCACTCCACGCCACTGGAACCTACATGGAAGTTCCTGGGTATGCTCCTGGGTATGCACCTGGGTATGCACCCTTGAGTGGGTTGAGGTAAGGGCCAGAGTCTCTGGGAGGCAGGAGTAGAGGATCGGAAAGATCCTCCAACAGGTCCCTGACGCGGTCGGAGATCAATGAGGTGCTCCGAGGAGCTACTTCGCAAATCGTGAGCGACCTCACGCAAGAGATCAGGGAGAAACTGCAGCCCCTGATGATTCCGTCCCATGCGTCACCTACGACGGTGGGAATGTCACCCCACCGAGTACAGGCTAACCACCTGGCGGCAGGGTTGACAAATACCCTGGGGAGCCTGAGGAGCCGACCGATGCCGACTCCTGCAGCAGTAGCGAGAAGTCCATTCGTCCCGAGGACAGCCCAGCCGCCCTACAGCCACGTGACGAACTCGACGAGGGCCGAGGTGGACCAACTGGGGCTGACAGCCCTAAGGGCTATGGTGGACGTGGAACCTTATGGCTCCAGTGATCTAGGCGGAGACCCCTCCGATGATGGGCCGCCGTCGATGACTTCTTCTTCGCCATCGGATGACGAAGACCCTGAGGACCCCGAGGACCCCAAGGGTAAGAAGAAGAAGAAGAAGAAGAAGAAGACCCGACGCCCTGAAGGACGCCGAGCTCAGGAGGCGAAGGCTATTGCCACCTCCAAGATAGTGGTGAACCTGCCTGAATTCACAGGCAAGGACCTCAGCGAGTTCGCTGAGAACTTTGGCCGGTTCCTACGACTGACCGGCCAAACCCACGCGAGTGGGCGAGTGAAGTGCGACCTGCTCCTGCAGTGCTGCAAGACGAAGTACCTGGAGAAGCAGGTCAGGCAGATCGTCACTAACTCCGCCACCTTTGCCGATGTGTTGGTTGCCCTGGAGAGGCAGTACCCAACCTACGAGACCGACCTCTCCATCAGGGCCGAGATCCAGAACCTGCCCGTCCTGCCCAACAACCCCAAACCCGGCAGGGTCTCCGAGCTGTTGGCGGACCTGGACCACTGGGCTGGACGACTGACGCCCGGTTCCTACAGCAGCGACGACCTACTGTTTTGGTTGTGCTCCAAGCTCCCCCGAGAGCTATGGGACGAGTGCCGTCTGACGGCTGAGCGCAAGGCTAGATCCCTCCGCTACGAGGATCTATGCGTGCTGCTCCTGGAGATGGCGCTGGAGAAGGAGAGCGACCAACACCTGAACCACTACCGTCCTGGTGGTGGAGGTTCTGGAGGCAAAGGGTACCAAGGGTCCCGACCTGGGCAGGGGACTACCCCCAATCACGCCCACGCCCGCCTAATGGAGAACGTGAAGGAGCTATTCTGGTGTGATGCCAGAGATGAACAGGGCCACCTGCAGCACGCCTCCGACTGCGAGCAGCGAGACTGCTTTGTAGTCCAGGGGAAGCAGCAGGAAAAGATCACCGGCGCCAAGGTGAAGCTGCCGGATCATTACCGCTGCACCATCACGTGTGCATTCTGCGGTAAGCGGAAGCACTATGAGGACGAGTGCTACCATAAGCAACGCCTATCGGCGAAGCTTAAGGGGGAAGATCCTGGCAAAAGCTCAGGCAAAGGTGGAGGCAAGGCCAAAGGCAACGACTCCGGCAAGGGCAAGTCGAAAGGACGTGGTCAAGGTGGTCAAGACAAGGGTCAAGGCGGACGAGGAGGAGGCGCTAATCGCCAGAACGACAACAAGAACAAGGACAAGAACGGAGGTAACCCCAACCCTAATCCAGGGGGGAACTCCGAGCCCTCTGGAGGGCAGTCTGGACCTACCACACGCTCACAGACGCAGGCCCAGCAAGAACAAGGAGCCAAGCGTGAGCATGAAGGTGGTGATGACGGCAACGCCAAGAAGAGAAGCCGTTTTATGAGGATGGCCCGCAAATTGCGGAACAAGGGGTTCGAGGTGACCTGTCCCGCGGAATTCTGACGGGGACGCTCTGGTGGCACCCAAGACCTGGTGTTTTGGGTACGTATCCGACTAGGGGGACGTGAATACCTGGGGGTACTGGATACTGGAGCCACAATATCGATAGTGGCCAAGAAAATTTTACCTTGTGGGAGCCTGAAGAACACCATGACCACCGCCGCTATACGGATGGGGGATGGACATGTGGTGCACAGCTGCGGGGACTGCGAAGTGGAGGTACCTATGGGCTCCAGGACTATCGCCCATCGGTTCTATGTGATGGACACTGATGCCTTCGACTTTGTACTGGGTACTGACTTCTTCGTGCAGCACTCCCAGATACAATCCCTGACGCTGCAAGCGCCCTACCTCCTGTACGTGGACCACGGCAGTGGCAGAGAGTCTGTGCCACTGGAGCAGTCGGAACATACCTCGAGTTACCTGAGACTATCGAAGGAGGAGCCCTCGAACATGATGGCGGCCTCCAAAACTGAGGACTATCAACTATTGGGGGAAGTCCTAGACCAAGGTCTGAAGGAGTTGGGTTACTCTCGAGAAGACCCAAGTGTGGAGCTGTTCGCCAGCGACAAACAGCATGTACTGGACCTATACTGCAGCAAGGGGAAGAACTGCAGCTACAAATTTTACTGGCCCTCTTTCGGGATGGCCTACGGGAACCCCAGATTCAGTGAACTGGGGAAGGTGCTGACCAAGGTGGCCTTGGAACGTTCCCGTATGGTCCTCTGTTCCCCCGATTGGGGAGCCCATGGGGGCAACGAGTACTGGCGAACCCTCCTTGACAAGCTGACTATCAGCTCTGTGCGGTTACCTGATGAGGCCATCTACGTGCCTCTGGGGCGCAAGACGCCCATTGGGAAGCCCGGATGGGGGAGTATGCTCAGCGTGGTGGACGGAAGTCTTACCACCATCCCCTGGGAAGACCTGGACCCTACTCTGGTCCAGGCTATACAACGAGAAAGCGATGGACTCGCCTTGGGTGACTTGAAGGATCGCCTACGACCTCAAGATGCTGTTGAAACTACACCCGGAGGAGATGAGTACGTCGTGACTGACACCAACGCCCCCAACTCTCCCTGTCATGTACCTGTTCCTGATGGAGTCTCTGAGTGTGGACTATCTGAGCTACCCAGCTCTATCCACTCAGACGACGAAACTGAGCACGACGCCTTCTTCGTGCAGACTGCGGTGGAAGAAGTGGAGAACGCCGAGTACGTCGCCCCACTAAAACCCCTACTCTCCATGAGGGTGGAAAACCCCGTGGATGAAGAGCTGGACCCTCGATCCAGGCTCAGGGAGTATGTGGATTCCAAGAGGAAGTTGGTGGCGAAAAAGCTATGCTACGCGAAGCCTACCCGCAGCTCGTGGCCACTGAAGCAAGGACGTATGGGAGACCTATCCCAACTGAAGGAGGACCTCGAACAGAAGATCACCACCTGGCAAAGGGAGGTCGATCTCAAGCTCATGAAGAGCGTATGGGGTGCCCATGTGAGGACCCCAGAGGAGGACGACCTCTCGGAGGAATGTGTATGTGAACCCCCTAAAGCGTGCCTATGTTGCCATCGTCCACCGGAGATGGTTGAGCAAGACCTTCTGTATGCCTACCAAGGGCTGAAGGATGCTACCGCGGGCGAAGAGTCGGTGGAGGACCACCTCCCGACGTCTATTCAAGGGGCAAGCAACTTACACTCCGACGAGGACATGGAGGACAAGATCAAGGTACTGGACCCGCGGGTACAAAAGCTGATAAGGACCTATCTGGAGGTGTTCGGAGAACTACCCCCTCCAGCCTCATGCGACAAGCTGGTACAGATGGACCTCAAGCTGAAACCCGAGTTCGTGGGTCACAAGATCCGGAGGAGACCCTATCCAGCTCCTAAAGAGCAGGCCGACGAGATTGAGCGACAGATACAAGAATGTATCGACGCTGGC
Source organism: Eutreptiella sp. 'Long Island Sound 2002' (assembly GCA_964036045.1). NCBI lineage: Eukaryota > Euglenozoa > Euglenophyceae > Eutreptiales > Eutreptiaceae > Eutreptiella > Eutreptiella sp. 'Long Island Sound 2002'. Next base: position 35,039,830 of record OZ038392.1, read on the forward strand.
CTAGTCCTGGAGTACAAGGATGGGGACTACCCCCTACACTGCAGCCCCTGTTTCCTGGTGGCTAAACCTGGGTCTACAGCCAAACGGCTGGTAGTGGACTATGGAGAGCTGAACAAGAAGACGCTGAACCACTCAGGGTCCATTCCCAATATGGAGTCTACCCTGGAGAAGATAGCCTCCTGTCGCTACAAGACCAAGATGGACAAGCGAAGTGGATTCTGGCAAGTGGACCTGACGCCCAACGCGCAGCAACTACTGGCCTTCATCACCCCTCAGGGGAGGGTATTCAAGTGGAAGGTCATGCCATTCGGCGTGGCTAACGCACCCGCTCTGTTCCAAGAGCTGATGAACAAGATCTTGTCCATCCTACGAAGGAGACCTAAGGTGCAGGAGCTCATATCCCGTGGGGCCCAGATGGAGGCTCACATCGACGATGTATGCCTCGGGACCAATACCCAGGAGGATCACCTAATCCTCTTGGGTGAGTTCTTTGCGGTCTGCCAGGAGAACCACACTCGATTCAAGCTGGAGAAGTGTGAGTTCATGCAGGAGACCATGCAGTACTTGGGGTTTGACGTTGGCTATGGGTGGTGGACCCCAGCGGCCTCTAAGGCCAAACCCCTGATGGATGCCAAGGTACGACACGAAGACCCCAAGAAAGGACTTCATGATGTACGCAGCTTCATTGGGGCGTGCAACTTCTATCGCCGCCACATCAAGAACTTCACCTATACCAGCGCCGTTCTGACGGACTTGATCAAGAAGAGTACTACTTGGCGCTGGGGCCCACAAGAGCAACAAGCGTTTGACGAGCTCAAAGACAAGGTAGCCAACGCTAAGTGCTTGGGCGTGCCTAGGGCACAAGGGGAGATTATCCTGGTGACCGACGCCAGCGATGTGGGCGGTGGTGGAACGTTGTTCCAATGGCAAGCACTAGAGAAGGAGGAGTTCGACTCGGCCATTTCCCAATGGGGGACGGAAGGTCTCAACCGAGACGGAACCCTCAAGCACAGCTACCCTGACGACAAGTGGGTCCTAGTACCTCTGGGCCACTGGAACTGGAAGTGGAACCAGGCCAGGGGGAACTACTCCACCTATGAGCAGGAATTGCTCGCGGGTATGCTGGTGCTATCCTCACAAGCACGACTGTTGGGGAGTAACCCTGTGGTCTGGCTATGCGACCAAGAACCGGTCCGCAGTTTCCAGAAGGGTCCCCCACCTGAGAAGGCCAAGCTACGGCGCTGGTGGACCTACCTCAGTCAACTACGGCTGACGGTACACCATATCCAGGGAGTGAAGAACGAGTGTGCCGACTACATCAGCCGCAACAACTTCGACGCCCTGATTGGTGCCCGGTCTGAAGCGCTGGCTAAGGAGGCGTTCAGCCGTATGGACGTACATCTGGACCTGAACATGACCATGATACGCCCCCTGGATGGACTCCAACAATCGGAGTACCTACAGGAGTTTGGGGATATCTACCGGCGCCTGGAGAAACGCCTTGAACCCCTCCTGGTCGACCAAGACCAGTGGAAGCGGGACAAGAGCTACCTCTGGCACGAGGACCGCATCGTGGTGCCTAGTGACCGAGTCCCAGCGCTGCTGAAGTGGACCCATGAGTCCAGTGGTCATGTGGGTGCTGACCGTACCCTGAGGCTGTTCAAGCAGTGGTTCCACACTACGTGGACTGACGACCAGCTGTGGAAGACGCTCCTGCCTATCGTGGACAAGTGCCCGTGCAGGTCCTGTAAACCAGGGGATATCAGGGACAGAGGTCTCTACTCGACCCTGCCCATCCCTCACTGTGCTAACAGTGTTCTATACGTGGACTACACGGAGATGCCGAAGTTCGGGGGCTATGACTTCGCCCTCGTGGTAACCTGTGGGTTGACCAGGTTTACCAGGGTGTTCCCCTGTACCAAGCACATTACCGGGGAGGAGACTATCAAGATACTCCTGGAGGAGTGGTTTTGTGTCTATGGGGCGCCCAAGGAGATCAACTCGGATGAGGACGTACGAGTACGCTCAGATACTGGCTGGTACAAGAGGGTCCTGAGATCCCTCAATGTCCAGGTGTCTACGATGATTCCCTACTCTCACACGAGCAACCCCCTATGTGAGCGACAGATTCGTGTCCTGAAGGAGAACGTCAGGATATGGTGCAAAACTGAACGCACCAGAGACTGGGTGAGGCTACTCCCCGTCATATCCTTGATGATGAACTCCCAAGAGAGTTCAGCTACTGGCTACTCGCCACATGAGCTATTCATGGGGCGCCCGGCGTGGTTCCTACATGCCCCCTATCCAGAGGACACCCATTCTTCTGTGGGTGAGTGGGTCCAAGAGCAACAAGCGAAGGTGGACAAGGCCAAGGCTATGCTCCAGAGAGTGAGGGAGCGTCAGTGGAACAAGAAGAACAAGCACCGAGTACCGGCCACCTACCAAGAGGGGGACTGGGTGCTGGTGCACCACAGTCGACTACCCGCCTGGCCTCGCTCTACCAGCGATGACCCATACTTCGGGCCGTACAAGATTCTATCTGTGGATGGTCACCGTATCACGGTGCGGTGTTCTCCCCGTCTAGGGGGGACCCTGGTGTGCGCCGCTCAACACCTGAAGCGCTACCATGATCCTGAAGACCTCTGTGGGGAGGAGTGGGAGCTGAACGACGAGGAAATCGCCGCTCTGGACCTACAAGGGGCTGCCAGCCCTATGGAAGTTGAAGGTGAACTCCCCGACATGAACGCCGAGGAGATGGCTAAGGAGGGCTTCTACCTGGTGAAGTCTGTCCTACGCCACCGCTATCGCCAGGGTTGGCGCTTCCTCACCCTCTGGGAAGGGTTTGGAGTCGAAGAGGCCACCTGGGAGCCCTTCTCTGCATTTGTTCTACCTGAGGGACGCCTAAACTCAGTTCTGGTTGACTACTTGTCCCAGAACAACCTTGGTGAGTTGTTGAGGCTCGCTGAGACGCTTGCCTCGGAGAATAAAGCTAGGGACTGAACCTTACCCTTACCTGCCAAAGCGTATGTGTGAGTGTGCTAGTCCTAAGGTCCTGAGAGCAAGCCGCAGAAGTGGTGTCCTAATTATACCCTAGTCTGCGCTCTTGCTGAACCTGGAGGGTTGGCTTATTGATGCCACGGGGTACGCCCCGGGTCTCCCCTCCCCTATGCGCCCAATTTCTGTGCTGGCGCAAAACCTTGGGGGAATACCCAGAGTGTTAATCCAGGTATTGTTTTCCCTACCTATCTGTCTACTACAGGGAGGGGTGGCCAAAAGCTATGAAGGCATGCAAAACGCCTGTTTGCTATGTGGCCAAAACACTGACCTAACCACTGTCAAAGCCCACCAACCCAGCTAAAATTGCAGGAAAAGGGTGGGACAGTGACACGCCCCCTACAGGTCCTACACACCCTACAGTGGCACCATCTTGGTGGGCGAGCACTGGGCAACTGGCTCTAGCCCCCACTCAGGACTACCACTCCTACACGCACACTCTACTTGGCGTTGCGAAGAGGAAGGTCTCAAGGGTCCTAGCGACCCACCTGTGAAATGACAAGAGAACACAGCGCTGCTAAGCAACTGTGGCCTCACAGGGGACGCCACAACGCGTTTCCCCTGCAAGGGCTTGGAGGGAAGGAGTGCTCTCGTGTGCAAGGCGCAGATGTCGATGAAGTCGGACTCCCTGCTCTGCCACAGGCGGAGCGGAGTTACTTGTTTGTGTGATCTGCGCCCCTGTTTAGCAGGGCATAAAAAAAAATGCTGCTGCACCACTCACCCTACCTGCCCACCTGTAAAACAAAGGCAAATGAAAGGGCGTTTGCGGCGGAGGAACCAAGGCACACTCCAGGTATTATACCCTTCTCAGTGTGCCCGATAATACGCTGTCCGCAAACACGCTGCATGGAGCAGCTACCCTTGTCAAGCAAGCAAGCGTTAAGGGACTCCTCAGGTTCTCTTAAAGAACGTACCGAGGAGCCCCTGGGTAGCCTAAACAAGGTTTACCGTGCGCACTTCGCGTGGCCTACCCTTTAATGCGTGTGTGCATGCACGAGTATGCGACAAGAACGTGGGCAAACCTGCCCATCTACGCGTAAATCTTGACTCCACCAGGCGGTGGCCCCGCCTGGGCGTACCTACCTTACCTACCGCTGGGAAGTGAAGCAAGGTGTGAGTACAAAAGGGGCGCACGCGAAGAACGTTGCTATGCACTTGTGTGTATGACTAATCACCCTGATCTGACCGCTAATCATCTGCAATCTTTCTAATCAATCCCTCTACCGCGTCCTATCGTGGTTATCGTTGTTAGCGCTGCTACACGACTCGTTCACGGAGACACGAGACGAGCAATGTGTATGCGGCATGCGAGACAAGCATACCTGTAGTTTATACCTGATTCGTTGAAGTCTTTTCAATTGATTTTCGAATTCTTGAATTTTCGAATCTTCTATTAGTGTGGGTGGAAACTGTATGTTTGTTTATTAATGTGTGTCTCGTCATTTTCAAGACTACGTGATACATACGTTTATAATTCCATTATTTTTCCATTTTCCGGCGCTTCGTTAGGAGCCGCTCCTGCGCGCCGCCATTTTATGCGTATGAATTTCTGGATTAAAAAAATCCAGAGATGACTATAATTTCTATAAAAATGTGCTTCTGATGCACAATTGGATTCTGCTCAGGTGTGTCGTTTCAGAAAAATTCTACGCCGTCATTTGACGGATTTTGGTGTCGTTGCTTCGTTTTTGCGTGGATTCGTCCATAATTCTCCCATTCCTGCCTCTGCAGATACCCACGCGCAGCCTCGCTGAGTAGGCCGTGTTCGGGCCGAAACGCAGGTGCCTGGAGAGACTGAGCAGAACCCAAGACCCCACCAAGGGGCAAAATTAATTTTCTTTCGACTCCCTTCGCCCTAAGACAGGTCATAGGTCGCCAGCAGGTTTACGAGAACCCATGCGAGTGTGTATAATGTGTCTTGCGTTTGGGTTGTGTCGACGCTGCGTCTTGGAGGGAGGGATGCATATGCACATGTTTGGCATGCTCCCAATCTAACCCAACCAAGCCACAGGAGCCCCGGCAGCGCCAAGAGCGCTGAGTCTTCTGTAGGAAACTGTACAATCAGAGCAGGGAAAGGACGCCAGCCATGGTGAGCGCCCATTTTTCAGTGTGAGGGAGACTGTAGGTATTTTAAAGTAGATGTGGAAACCAAGGAAAGGCCAAGAAAAATTCCCTTTTTCCTAAAATGCGACAGTGGTGGCCACCACAGCACAAGGGGGGAGTAAGAAAAAGTGCTTTTCCATTGCTTTGGGACATACTCTAGTTGTATTAGAGATGCACTGAGCATCCATGCATTTTTATCTTAGTATTGGTCCAGCCAAAAGTGGTGAGAACACATTTTGACCTATGGAACCAAACACCCCATCAGGATATGGAGTGGACCCCTTAATCCCCTTTCAATCAGAAGTAAAACATCTTTTCCTGAGTTGACTGAGCACTGACATACCTAAGGTAGAGCCTATGAATTTATCTATGTTTTTCCATGAATACTTATCTGCCCTAGTGGTATGCACCATAGGGGGCTAGGCACCTCTTTTTGAGAGGTCCTTGGTTCAATTCCTGGTCAGCCTAGCTAAGTAGGAAGATCCCATGTGACATGGCAGTGACCTCATCGCCACATACCATGCCACCTCAGCACATATGGGACCCAAAACAAAGAGTGCACATCTCCTAAGATGGCACTATGGAGAGAGAGTGATCCTGAGGCAGTTTTCTAACTCTTTTCCCAAAACATTTCAGCTATCTCTGTGAATATGCATTCATTTGCATCCTGAGTTGCAGTTTCTGTGAATATCTAATCATCTTTCACTGTTTACACTGCAGCCCTTCATGCTTTGATCCTGAATTACCTTCTCCTTGCATACTATTGGCTTGGGCTATCCTGGATTGAGTTGGCTTTACTGTATTTCAATAAACAAAAGCTTTTCATCATCCAAAACCAGCAGCAGAATACCCTACAGCAACAACAAGCAGCAGGAGAAGCAAAAACACAGTGCTGAAAACACTATAAACTTTTCTGGTTGATGTTTCAAATCAAGAAAGTTTTTCAAACAGCGATCTTTACGTAGATACAGGTACGCAATTATTCTTCACAGCCACAATGCCCCTGCGAAAAGAGGTGGACCTTGAGAAGACAGTGGCCGCAGCATCTGGAGTTTTCCGCGATGTCTGCTCAGAGGAAGCGCCGTACCACACAGCAGAAGAACTGTGGGAAGGGCTAGAACAGGGGGACGAGGGCGCGCGATTGTTGTTTGTGTTTTTTCTGCGTCTGCGCAAAAATGAACGGACGCGTTGCAGCGTTGAAAAGACGATTGCGGCAGATGGCAAGAGATGGGTTGGCGTTTTGATAGAGGAGGCCTGGCGCCTTTATTTGCTGATGCGCCACTGCGCAGTTCCATACCAGGGAAAACCAAAGTCAGTTGTTCCGGTAGAGGGAAGTAGGGCGCAGCGTCGCATTTGAGCAAGGTCAGGTCTGGCGCGATACAGCGCACCTTCGCTAAAGAAGAAGGTCGCAGTCAGGTTACAGACTACATGGAACAAAATACACCAACAGTGGGTTGTGTTGTGGATGGACAACTTGTACAACAAACAGTTTACCACAAATCCTGACAAGAAAGACAAAAGCCTGAACGCAACAGCATTGGCTGTATTGCTACTGAAGGATGCACCGCGCTACTGGCATGGTCATCCTAGCCTGGAAGAGCTTGAACGGCGTGTTCCTGTTGTTGCACGCATGCTAGGGAACACCGAGGGAACATTTGCACGTATCCTGCGTGATCTAGGATTTGCAAGCACGCGACCTGTTGTTCGAAACATTAGGGCGCCGCTTGACATTATTCGCCCTGTACCTGCCAAGAGACCACATTGGTGACCCCTTTGTTTACTTAAAGAAAAGGTGAGCGGCAACGTCTCGCTGCTTAATCTATTGCAATTCACTAGGGACTTGGCGCAGCACACTCGACCAGTCGTGCCTGTTTTATGTGATGAGAACATCCATTACCGCATTTGTAAGATGATGTACCGTGAAAAAACAACGGGTTGGAATGTCCGGCTTTTCTTGCGGTCACACCCTATATTGTATGGTTTCTGGCACGCGTACAAGTTTTGCGTTACACAAACATTTTGCTCATTTTGGCCGATCGTGACTTTCTTCCGCAAAGTTTTGTTGCGCAGCGGTGACACAGTCCCCTGTTTTCCCAAGCTGATCACAATGGAGATAACTGTTGGCGCACTGCTGTTGGGTATGGGCCCCCACATACGGCGCCTTAACAGAAAATGTCATTCCCTTTGGCTGGCACGTCCTGGAAATCGGCGAGGACGCCTCCGTTACGCTGTGTGTAAGGCCATACAGGTTCTGTTAACACAATACTGTCCTATGTTACTATACCTAGGTCACCTCGTTAGACAGTGCAATTGGGCCGGGGAGACGGCCAACACGGGTGTTTTTGCTTCTGAGGGATTGCAGATTGTTATGTGTCTGTTAGACCGTTTGAACATGGGGGACACACTTTTAAAATACGAACGCACTGTTGCAACTGCGCTATTGTGCCACACTGCATGGCACACAGCCATGCCTGGACAGGCTTTTGCCGAGGAGTTTTGTGAAAGTCTGCTTTCCAGCCTTGTGACAAAGAAGGGCCAAAACAGAGGTGCAGTAACCATTGAAGATGTTGACGATCTGTATCATCTCATCACTATCCGCAAAGAAGGTCACAGGGTGAACGTCCGCAAAATCCCCAATTCCTTTGTCAATTCCGTGCGTCAGCGGTTAACTGCTTACTTGAACGCAGAGCGTGTATATGTGCCTTGGGTTAGGTGGTGTGCTGAGCCTAATTGTACAATTCAGGCGCATTGGCCGCGCAGGGGTGTACCTAACGTTCCACCGTCTCCTCGAATTCCAAAGGGTTCTAACCACTACAAACAAGTCCTTGTGTCTGTGTTGTTGGTGCTAACGCAGCAGGGGCCGCTTATGGCTGGTTTTAAGCGAAAACTGTCGGAGCTGATCCCCCAACGCAGTGTGTCGGAGGAACAGAGAGAGGCCGACAGGCTGCGAAACGTTCGCAGAAGATTGGAGAACATGCAGTGATGCGCGAGGCCTCGCGCAAACAGCATGAAACAACAGGTTAGTACACCCCCTCTCTTGCGCGAGGCCTCGCGCAGGGTTGACAGTCAACAACAGTGCCGAGCCCCTTCAGTTTTGCATTCTCAACCATACTGTACTCGTATTCGCCAAAAGCGCCTCACATATGCATTATCGACGACAATTTTAACCCTTTTCAATGTTATGTTTCCTTCAATACAGGCTTTCTCCTTATCGCAGAATGGCAAGCCCCGCCAAAAAAACAGCCGAGGAACAAGAAGATACCGACTATGACCCTGGGACCTCAGGATCGGAGGCTGGAACACCAAAGAAGGGGCGTTAGAAGAAGGAAAAACCAGATCCTGGCTCAACCTTTGGTACTGACATCGAGGATCACCTGAAACCGGATTGGAGGCAGGTGGAGGTTGAGCTGGACAACGTGAGAATCGACCAGGAGAAGACAAAGGGGCAGATTAGACGGAAAGATACGACGTTACTGCAGAAGCGTATTGAGTCACTCAAAGCAGCACCGCCAACAGGCCCATTACAGGTCGTTCTCTGGGAAGATAATAGTATGTTGCCAACCGACTGTTCGCTCTTCTCGTTGCGCGAGCCCTCGCGCATAGATGTGTCTCATATTTGCAGATGGTGATTATTGGTGTGTATCTGGACAGCACAGCGTGGAGGCGATTGCGAAGATTCGGGAGAAGCGACGCACAGCGTGTCTGGATCTGCAGCAGTGGCATACTACATGCATCACCGATATTCTGAAGCCTGCGACACCGTGGGCCTTCCGTGCAAAGCTGGCGGGACAAGCACAAGGAAGCGCACAAGATGTTGAGCCAATACCGCTGTATGAGGCAGCAGATAACCTCATTCGATGTGTTGAAGATCAGCGCGGCGAGGCCTGGCTGACACGTACAGCAATCTCAAGATCGCCATTGTGGATGCTGTGCAGATGAGTGCCCTGGTTCCAACCGCTGAACTGAAGCAGCCTGGTCAATTTGTATGATCATTAATCGTTGTTTCGATGCTGTTCGTTGCGCGAGGCCTGGCGCATAACGTTGTCACTTTCAGGACAAAACGTATAAATTGTGGAAGGATTTTATGACGTTTGCCTACTATGCTGGTCCGGAAGCTGTGAAAGGTCTGCAGAAGTTCCACGACAAAGGGGAGAAAGTCACGAAGAACGCGCTGAAGAAACTGGACGGGATCCTGTTGCCGGAGTTCTACAAGAAAGTGGCAGAAGTGATGCAGGAAGAAAAAACAACCCTTAAATCCTTGCCGAATTCGATTGACGACATCATCCTTGACCAGTGGGTCTCAATGCATCTGGACCACCCGCACAACGGCCGGTACGTTCGACCTGAGAAAGGTGTGTACCATCGACGCAACGTGGGTTCCGCTTCTGCATTGGTGCGCCGCACCTTCTCCATTTCTGTTCTTTAGCCAAAGACATGCAGACCCGCAAAGAGGTTGCTGCACTTGGAAGGCCTGCCCTGAAGGTGACTCTTGGTACATGGGGCTATTGGCGGGAACCTGAAGGCAAAAGTCGCGGTCCATGGCCGGCATGGAAATCCATGATTCGCGCACCACTGTGGCAGGTGGCAGAGAAAGGCAAACCCCCCTCCCTGAAAATCCTCAACGTCCAAAAACTCCTGGGTCAAGAGCCTACCAAGAGCCGTGTGGTCCCCCCAGCTGCTGGCGTTACTGGTGACTTCAAGACAGTGGAACAGCAGGATCCATTACTGTCAAGTCAAACTATCACAATTAAGGCGACCCGAATTGCAGCGTTGGCCCACGACTCCCGAGGCGGTTTATTGAGATTGACAAGAACCTGATTGTCATCAACGGCGACATATTTGAACATCCTGCTCCTGAGATGATGTGCCCAGCCTGGCTGTATGAAGAGATGGCGCGTGCCGATACCCTTATCTGCGGCTCTCAAACTTTTGTTCACAACATGTTCGACGTGCTGGAGACGGAAACAGATAGGCATCTCAACGATGATTTCAACGCGCCGCACATGGCTAACATGTTGCGTGTTCCCATCTTCAGTTGGCCAGTCAAACCAAAGCCTGCAGGGGATCCTACAACGTTTGACGCTCGCTGGTTGCTGATTTCGTCACCGGATAGCTGGTCGAGAAAGGTATAATTCCCTCATTACGTCAACTCTTTGCGCGAGGCCTCGCGCAATAACTTCTCCCTCATTGCAGATTAGGAATTATCTGACGTTTGGACCTACTCAAGTAGAGGAGATGGATCCTGTTGAATTTGGCGGTCACCTTCCGATAACGACGGTTATGTGGTATTTCGACACTCACCTCTTTTACCTGAAGCAGGATAAGAGCTTCAAGCCTGCGTTTGTGTTCATTGATCATCAGCCGGATCTGGTCTGCAAGATCGCGTCCATCGAGCCGGATTCTCTCATGTACCTTCTTGGTGTTACCTCCGACAATCTCTCCGATCCGGTCAACAGAGTGCAGACTCAGTTGCACCACGTATTGACACAAGGGTCGAAACTGGACGCGTCTGGTGATTGGGACCAGCAGGCCAACTGGTCAAACCGTGGTATTCCCCTTTGGGTTCGCGATGACAAGGTGGGTTCGGATGCATTGTCGCTGAAGGAGGAAGAGACTGTTGAGAAAGGTCAAGCTGCAGAAGCACTGGCCCCTGCAAAGCGGAAGTCTACTGGTGGGGAACCAGCCCCCAAGAAGAAGAAGACTGCCTCCAAGCCTCAGGCAGCGAAGTCGGTTACCGGTGCAGAATCCGACGAGAGCGATGGGGATGAAGAGGAGGAGAGCGAGGAAGAAGAGGAGGAGGAAGCGCAGGTCTCCCAGGGCAAGGCAGCGAAGAAAGTGGCAGCGAAGCCGAGGTCTGAGGAAACCGGGGCCCGAGCTCCATTCAAGCAGCCAGCCCGTCAGTCCCAACCAAGAAGCGAGCCCGCAAAGCCACCGCCTAAGGGTAAAACGTCCGTTGCTAAGGCATTGGGTTCTAAGATGCAAACTGTTCCGAAGAAAAAGTAATTTCTTCGCTTGTTCTGATATATTATGCGCGAGGGCTCGCGCTATGCATTCCTCTTCGACGACCTTTATGCTGTCACCTTGTGCGGCACATTTTTCTCTGTGATGCATTTTATTGCGGTGTTGTGTTGGTGTTTGCGCGAGGCCACGCGCAAAGAAGGGGTGCCAAAAAATGCTTCTTGTGGTGCTGTGCGCAACATCGTTTTCGAAAACTGGTTTTCCAAAAGATTGAAAGCTCATGGGTGTTTTTATTCCAAAGCATAAGTGGTACAGGAAACAAAAAGTCGTGGTTTTCCCAAAAAAGAACTTCATTTTGGTGGAAATAAATCCTTTTCCCGGGCAGTCGGTTTTGTTGAAAATAAAGTAAAATGGACCAGTTAATTGCTTTTCACAGGATTTTTGGTTCTTGTGTTTTAGGTCCCCCCCAAAAGGACTATTTTTTCGCAGTGCCGTGGAGAGGCAGTTTTGGGCGCATTTTGACCATGCAACTTGAGCCCCCCAAGAAAGTGGCATTTCTGGCTGTGTCAGCGAACAAGCAAAGGGGCCTTGCGAATGCCGTTGGAGGTACTCTGCAAGGTGCCATCATCATGCGGAGAAAAGATTTCTAATTTGTTGACACTTGTGCTTGTTCCTTTTATTTATTTTAGAAAACCCTTGCTGATTCTCCACAACTCAAAATAAAGTCCACACAAAGGTAATGTAGAGCAAGTCCAGGCACCGGATCAATCAAATCAGGATAAGTCCTTCCACAATCAAAGCATCTGTAACAACGTGGGGCTGCAGATAGACAAAAGTAGATCTAAATACAATGCTCCAATGCTTTATAAACAAAATAGATGATTTTATGTGAAAACTGGCACGACTCATGCCTCCAAGACAGCACCAAGCACTTCCTGTGCACTTTTTTGGATGAACTGGAGTTGGTTAGGAATCTGGGGCATAGGAGTTAGGCCAGACACAGGATATGGCTTGGCCAGCAAGGCCAAGCAACTGAATTCACAAACAGTTAAAAGGTAGAACCACAATAAGTGGTAGAATCAGTTGGGTATAGGGGTGTTGAGGTGGGGGACCACTAGGCTTAACCTGCGAGGCCTTAGGCAAGAAGTGCCTACTTTATTTCGGTATTACCTCCATGAAGGAAGATACCTCCGCTCAGTTGAGTGGTAGGGGTGACATTCATGGGGGGCTAGGGTTATAACCCTAGTTACTTTGAGAAAGTGTACTTTACACTTCAAAAGAAAGATAAAAATGATTAAGTTAGTCTCAACATCAACAAAAAGCTTTTAGGGGGGGCTTGGCCTGGATCACGTCCCCCAAGAAAGACATGGCAGTGACTCTCCTTACTCCCCCCTGGAATACTAGTTGATCAAGCTAGTAGGACCAAGGAAGGAGGCTCAAATTTCCCCAAAATTACCTCAGAAAATGCATTAAACCAGCCAAAGGCATTCCCATCAGTTCATAGAACCCTTACACACTGTAGGTACCCTTGAGAAACAGTGTAATGTACCGTGAATGATGTCCCTTCGATGGAGCATTCCTCAAAAGTCGCCAGCGTGCAGCGAAACCCTTTGGTACAAATTTGGGGGTAGTTGGGTTTGATCCCAGGACTCCCTCCCAAAGCACAGATGCTTGCCCACTAGGGTACAGTCAAACGCTCTAATGCGGATGGCGATGGCAGTATAAACAGCGTTTTAGTAAACGTCCTGACCAAGGGCCAGGGCAGAGCAATACTCCCAATGCAGGGGACAAAACTCCAGGAGCTCAAAAAAATAGAAAATGAAACCAACAGGGAGTGAATCCTGTGGTTTAGCGAAAGGGGTAGCGATTGAAGAAGTCAAATCGCTAAAAGTTGACCAAAAGACGTTAGAAATCGTCATTGTTAGGCCAAAACCTAAAGTCGCAGACAAGCGCAACAGGAGCGCACTCCCAAAGAGGGTTGCGCAAGCGTAAACGGCTCAGGAAAAAGAAGGTATGAGCCGTGGTTTTTAAAGCTTTTAAAAGAAATTTTTGCACAGTTGCATCATAACATTTGTAAACTTTAGGAAAAAGTATTGAACAGAAACCCACGAAACAGAGCAGGTGGACAACCCACCTCTCAGGTGTGTTAGTGTAATGTCACACACATGGATTGCGTTCGTTGGGGGTTCGGGCGTTCACTTCCCTTGGTCTGGACAGGTCAAGACAGAAAAAAAAGGTATGTGAAACGAATGGAGCACACAGCGAGCACGTAGAGTTAGTGTATGTGCTGTGCTTGGGATGCATGTGCACAGTCTAGGCATTCACACGTTGTGGCGCTTTCCCTGTGTCCCAATCCACTCTTCTCTTCTCTTCACAGGTCAGAAAGGAAAGTGCTTGCTCCTGTTTGTGTTACCGTAGCGCTATAATGGGGTTGCTTAAAACGCTTAGGCTTGTTTTGTCTGTGCAGTTGCTCGCCATTCCCTTCCTTCTTCTGCAGGAAACAAGGTAAGAAGGGCATGCATGACACACGATGCATTAACCGCTTAGGGTTGCTTATAACGCGCCGTAGGGTTGTTTAAACGCTTAGGCTTGTCCTTGCGTTCATGTTCCCTTCGGCATTCACATGCTGCGTGGTGAGTAAGCTAGGTAAGCCCAGGAGGAGCTCAGCTCCTGTTTGAGTCATGTGATGGTTGGATGATGTGGGTTAAATTAGGAAAAACAGTTGTTGTCAATCGCCTCCCTTCCCTGCATACGCACGATGCATTAAAGGGATGTAGGCCACGCGCTGTGCACACGGTATGACCCTTGTTTAGGCTACTCAGGGCTCCAACCTATGTTCTAAAAGAGAACGGGCAGAGTCCTGAAGTTTGCTTGCTTGCGGCTCGGTTAGAGGACAGTGTGTTATTTTCCAGCCCAAGAAGCGTATAATACGTGGAGGCTGGTAAAGTTCCTCACCCGCTAACCGAGTCCCATCTGGCTTTGTTTGAGGTTTGGGGTTTGAGGTTTGATTTTGCGGGTACTAGACGCCTTTCAGCCCCAGGGGGCCACCTGGTCGGGCCAGGTGATATCCTCCCCACCGGGTCCTGGTGGGGGGCCCCTCATGACGCACCTCCTGCCTGGTGGCGGAGTCCCCCGGGTTCACAGGGCTCGGAGCCCCGTCCCTCCCCGGCTTCCCCATTTCGCCACTCCCAGGTCAGTGCATCACTTAGCAGCCGTGGCTGCGGGCGCTTACCCACCGCGTCGCCCCCCTGATGCGTGGTCGCCCGGGGTGCCGGCGCCGCCGGGCACGTGCTACTGGCTTGTCGCCAGTGGGACCCCCTTGGGCTGGCGGGGAGGCTGCCTAGCCGTGGGGCTGGTGCGTGGCGCGGTGCACCACTACTGCCTTGGCGGGTGCAGTGCCCTGGTCGTGTGTGCGCGGCGCTCGCGGCCGATTCGTGGGGGTTGGGGCCGGTGCCGGGTGTTGTTTCTTCCCCGTTTCCCCCTTCCCGCCCCGCGTTTCCTGCGCTGTGTGTGGCGGGCCGTCCCGTCCGTTGTCCCTTATCCTCGGTCGCTGGTACGCCATTCCATGCGGTCTGTGCGTTCCGCGGGCTCGGTCCGGTTGCCCTTCTGGTTATCCCCGCGTGTCCTATGTGTGTGTGTGCACTCGCGCTCTCGCGGCGTCCGGGCCCCTCCCCCCTCCCCGGGTTGGTGTGGAGCGCGCACCTCGCGCGGTCCCGGTGCTGGGCGCTTGTAGGGCCGTTCCACGCGGTCCCTGCCCCTCCGCGTGTCCTGCCTCGGTCCCGTGCTCCGTTTGGCTTGCTTGGGAGGGGGTGGCCCGGTCCCGTTTCCCCCCACCTGGCTTGAGGCTGCGCGCTCCCTGTGGGGTGGGTGCGGGCGTGGGGACCCGTCACCAACCCCACAGCGCGCGCTCTTGCGAGCTGGCTTTGCGCGTTCCGGGTCGGGCATGAGGGTGCCCGGGGGGGGGCGCCTCTTGCCTGGGTGTGGGGCGTCCGGGGACGGCCGCTCTCCCCCCCCCGACCACTCGTTCTTTCGGGCGTGCGGCCGGGGCCCAATACCCACTGGCTGTGGGTGCGGGGGGTGCGGGCGTGGGGACCCGTCACCAACCCCACAGCGCGCGCTCTTGCGAGCTGGCTTTGCGCGCTGTGGGGGCGGCACGAGGGCGCCCGGGGGGGGCGCCTCTTGTCTGGGTGTGGGACGTCCGGGGTCGGGTGCTCTCCCACCCCCGACCACTCGTCCTTTCGGGCGTGCGGCCGGGGCCCACTACCCACTGGCTGTGGGTGCGGGGGTGCGGGCGTGGGGACCCGTCACCAACCCTACAGCGCGCGCTCTTGCGAGCTGGCTTTGCGCGCTGTGGGGGCGGCATAAGGGTGCCCCGGGGGGTGCCTTTTGCCTGGGTGTGCGGCGTCCGGGGTCGGGCGCTCTCCCATCCCCGACCACTCGTCCTTTCGGGCGTGGGGTCGGGGCCCGGTACCCACTGGCTGTGGGTGCAGGGGGTGCGGGCGTGGGGACCCGTCACGAACCCCACAGCGCGCGCTCTTGCGAGCTGCCTTGCGCGCTGTGGGGGCGGCATGAGGGTGCCCGGGGGGGTCGCCTCTTGCCTGGGTGTGGGGCGTCCGGGGTCGGGCGCTCTCCCATCCCCGACCACTCGTCCTTTCGGGCGTGCGGCCGGGGCCCACTACCCACTGGCTGCTAGTGCGGGGGGTGCGGGCGTGGGGACCCGTCACCAACCCAACAGCGCGCGCTTTTGCGAGCTGGCTTTGCGCGCTGTGGGGGCGGCACGAGGGCGCCCGGGGGGGGCGCCTCTTGCCCCGGTGTGGGGCGTCCGGGGTCGGGCGCTCTCCCACCCTGCACCACTCGTCCTTTCAGGCGTGCGGCCGGGGCCCACTACCCACTGGCTCTGGGTGCGGGGGGTGTGGGCGTGGGGGCCCGTCACCAACCCCACAACGCGCGCTCTTGCGAGCTTGCTTTGGGCGTTGTGGGGGCGGCATGAGGGTGCCCGGGGGGGGCGCCTCTTGCCTGGGTGTGGGGCGTCCGGGGTCGGGCGCTCTCCCACCCCCGACCACTCGTCCTTTCGGGCGTGCGGCCGGGGCCCACTACCCACTGGCTGTGGGTGCGGGGGGTGCGGGCGTGGGGACCCGTCACCGACCCACCAGCACGCGCTCTTGCGAGCTGGCTTTGCGCGCTGTGGGGGCGGCATGAGGGCGCCCGGGGAGGGCGCCTCTTGCCTGGGTGTGGGCCGTTCGGAGTCGGGTGCTCTCCCACCCCCGACCACTCGTCCTTCCGGGCATGCGGCCGGGGCCCACTACACACTGGCTGTGGGTGCGAGGGGTGTGAGTGTTGAGAGCCGTCACCAACCCCACCGCGCGCGCTCCTGCGTGCTGCCTTGTGCGCTGTGGGGGCGGCATGAGGGTGCCTGGGGGGGGGGCGCCTCTTGCCTGGGTGTGGGGCAACCGGGATCGGGCGCTCTCGCACCCCCCACCACTCGTCCTTTCGGGCGTGCGGCCGGGGCCCACTACTCACTGGCTGTGGGTGCGGGGGGTGCGGGCGTGGGGACCCGTCACCAACCCCACAGCGCGCGCACTTGCGAGCTGGCTTTGCGCGTTCCGGGTTCGGCATGAGGGTGCCCGGGGGGGGGGACGCCTCTTGCCTGGGTGTGGGGCGTCCGGGGTTGGGCGCTCTCCCACCCCCAACCACCCGTCCTTTCGGGCGTGCGGCCGGGGCCCACTACCCACTGGCTGTGGCTGCGGGGGGTGCGGGCGTGGGGACCCGTCACCAACCCCACAGCGCGCGCTCTTGCGAACTGGCTTTGCGCGCTGTGGCGGCGGCACGAGGGCGCCCGGGGGGGGCGCCTCTTGTCTGGGTGTGGGACGTCCGGGGTCGGGTGCTCTCCCACCCCCGACCACTCGTCCTTTCGGGCGTGCGGCCGGGGCCCACTACCCACTGGCGCTGGGTGCGGGGGTGCGGGCGTGGGGACCCGTCACCAACCCTACAGCGCGCGCTCTTGCGAGCTGGCTTTGCGCGCTGTGGGGGCGGCATGAGGGTGCCTGGGGGGCTGCCTTTTGCCTGGGTGTGGGGCGTCCGGGGTCGGGCGCTCTCCCACCCCCGACCACTCGTCCTTTCGGGCGTGAGGTCGGGGCCCGGTACCCACTGGCTGTGGGTGCAGGGGGTGCGGGCGTGGGGACCCGTCACGAACCCCACAGCGCGCGCTCTTGCGAGCTGCCTTGCGCGCTGTGGGGGCGGCATGAGGGTGCCCGGGGGGGTCGCCTCTTGCCTGGGTGTGGGGCCTCCGGGGTCGGGCGCTCTCCCGACCCCGACCACCCGCCCTTTCGGGCGTGCGGCCGGGGCCCACTACCCACTGGCTGTTAGTGCGGGGGGTGCGGGCGTGGGGACTCGTCACCAACCCCACAGCGCGCGCTCTTGCGAGCTGGCTTTGCGCGCTGTGGGGGCGGCACGAGGGCGCCCGGGGGGGGCGCCTCTTGCCCCGGTGTGGGACGTCCGGGGTCGGGCGCTCTCCCACCCTGGACCACTCGTCCTTTCAGGCGTGCGGCCGGGGCCCACTACCCACTGGCTCTGGGTGCGGGGGGTGTGGGCGTGGGAGCCCGTCACCAATCCCACAGCGCGCGCTCTTGCGAGCTTGCTTTGCGCGTTGTGGGGGCGGCATGAGGGTGCCCGGGGGGGGCGCCTCTTGCCTGGTCGTGGGGCGTCCGGGGTCGGGCGCTCTCCCGACCCCGACCACTCGTCCTTTCGGGCGTGCGGCCGGGGCCCACTACCCACTGGCTGTGGGTGCGGGGGGTGCGGGCGTGGGGACCCGTCACCAACCCACCAGCACGCGCTCTTGCGAGCTGGCTTTGCGCGCTGTGGGGGCGGCACGAGGGCGCCCGGGGGGGCGCCTCTTGCCTGGGTGTGGGCTGTCCGGAGTCGGGTGCTCTCCCACCCCCGACCACTCGTCCTTTCGGGCGTGCGGCCGGGGCCCACTACACACTGGCTGTGGGTGCGAGGGGTGTGGGTGTTGAGACCCGTCACCAACTTCACCGCGCGCGCTCCTACGTGCTGCCTTGTGCGCTGTGGGGGGGGCATGAGGGTGCCTGGGGGGGGGGCGCCTCTTGCTTGGGTGTGGGGCAACCGGGATCGGGCGCTCCCGCACCCCCCACCACTCGTCCTTTCGGGCGTGCGGCCGGGGCCCACTACTCACTAGCTGTGGGTGCAGGGGGTGCGGGCGTGGGGACCCGTCACCAACCCCACAGCGCGCGCACTTGCGAGCTGGCTTTGCGCGTTCCGGGTTCGGCATGAGGGTGCCCGGGGGGGGGGGACGCCTCTTGCCTGGGTGTGGGGCGTCCGGGGTTGGGCGCTCTCCCACCCCCAACCACCCGTCCTTTCGGGCGTGCGGCGGGGGCCCACTACCCACTGGCTGTGGCTGCGGGGGGTGCGGGCGTGGGGACCTGTCACCGACCCCACAACGCGCGCTCTTGCGAGCTGGCTTTGCGCGCTGTGGGGGCGGCCCGAGGGCGCCCGGGGGGGCGCCTCTTGCCTGGGTGTGGGGCGACCGGGGTCAGGCGCTCTCCCACCCCCGACCACTCGTCCTTTCGGGCGTGCGGCCGGGGCCCGGTACCCACTGGCTGTGGGTGCGGGGGGTGCGGGCGTGGGGACCCGTCACCAACTCCACAGCGCGCGCTCTTGCGAGCTGGCTGTGCGCGCTGTGGGGGCGGCACAAGGGCGCCCGGGGGGAGCACCTCTTGCCTGGGTGTGGGGCGTCCGGGGTCGGGCGCTCTCCCACCCCCGACCACTCATCCTTGCGGGCGTGCGGCCGGGGCCCACCACCCACTGGCTGTGGGTGCAGGGGGTGCGGGCGTGGGGACCCGTCACCAACCCCACCACGCGCGCTCTTGCGAGCTGGCTTTGCGCGCTGTGGGGGCGGCATGAGGGTGCCCGGGGGGGGGCGCCTCTTGCCTGGGTGTGGGGCGTCCGGGGACGGCCGCTCTCCCCCCCCCGACCACTCGTCTTTTCGGGCGTGAGACCGGGGCCCACTACCCACTGGCTGTGGCTGCTGGGGGAACGGGCGTGGGGACCCGTCACCAACCCCACAGCGCGCGCTCTTGCGAGCTGGCTTTGTGCGCTGTGGGGGCGGCACAAGGGCTCCTGGGGGGGGGCGCCTCTTGCGGGGGTGTGGGGCGTCCGGGGACGGGCGCTACCCCATCCCCGACCTCTCGTCCCTTCGGGCGTGGGGTCGGGGCCCACTACCCTCTGGCTGTGGGTGCGGTGTGCGGACCGGGTGGCCCGGGTGTCCTTGGCGCCTTTTCCTGCGCCGCGGTTCGTCTTGTGTCGTGCGCGCTTCCCGGGTTTGCGGCAGCCGGTGGCCATTGTTGATTGGCACCTGTCCTTGTGCCATGGTGGTGGCCGGCGGCGTGCCTCTCTGGCGTGCCTCGTGGCCCCGCGTTTGTGCGCCGCGCCTCGTCCGGTCCGGTCGCTCTCGGTGCTCATGTCGGCTTTCCCGTCGCTGTGATGCCTTGCCCCACCCCGAGGGCTGTCGCCCCCAGCTTTACTGGTCGGCTGCGCGGGGCACGCGGAGACCGGCCGAGAACCGGGCTCATTGTGCCTGCCGCTGGCCCCTGCCGTGGCTGGGGCGCTGGGCTCGCTCCGCGTCCTACCCGTTCGGGGCCCCGCTGTGGGGTTGTCCCTGGCGGGTCCCTCCGGCTTCGGTATCGGGCTGCATGCACTGCGGTGGTTGGTTGTGTGTAGACCCGGTCACTGACGCGTCCGGTTTCCCATAATGGGGTTGCTTAAATACGCTTAGGCTTGTTTTGTCTGTGCAGTTGCTCGCCATTCCCTTCCTTCTTCTGCAGGAAACAAGGTAAGAAGGGCATGCATGACACACGATGCATTAACCGCTTAGGGTTGCTTATAACGCGCCGTAGGGTTGTTTAAATGCTTAGGCTTGTCCTTGCGTTCGTGTTCCCTTCGGCATTCACATGCTGCGTGGTGAGTAAGCTAGGTAAGCCCAGGAGGAAGTCAGCTCCTGGTTGAGTCATGTGATGGTTGGATGATGTGGGTTAAATCAGGAAAAACTGTTGTTGTCAATCGCCTCCCTTCCCTGCATACGCACGATGCATTAAAGGGATGTAGGCCACGCGCTGTGCACACGGTATAACCCTTGTTTAGGCTACTCAGGGTTCGGACCTATGTTCTAAAAGAGAACGGGCGGAGTCCTTAAGTTTGCTTGCTTGCGGCTCGGTTAGAGGACAGTGTGTTATTTTCCAGCCTAAGAAGCGTATAATACGTGAAGGCTGGTAAAGTTCCTCAGCCGCTAACCAAGTCTCATCTGCCTTTGTTCTCAGGTGGGCAATGTCAGGGTGATTGGTGCAGCAGCAGTTGCCTTCGGCAACTTTCCATATCTCTGCCCATGCTAAAAAGGGCGCAGATCGCACAATCAACAAACTGTAACTCCGCCAGGAGTGGTGAGGACAGTCCGACCTCAGCATCATACACTCTTTGCATGCAAGCAGAGCACTGCTTCCCTGCAAGCCCTGGCAGGGAAACATTTGGAGACGTCCCTGTCAGGCCACAGTCACTTAGTAGCGCTGTGTTCTCTTGTAATTTCACAGGGGAGCCAATAAGGATCGAGACTTCTTCGTCCTGGACACCCAGTAGCGTGTGTAGGGGTTAGGGTCAGCAAGCCTGGTAGGGACTGAGTGCGGTTCTGCTCACCCTGCCTTCGAAGGCTGGTGCTGGCAGTAGTGAGTGTAGTGTATTGGTGTCTCCTGTCCCGCGTGCTTTTCCTTGTGGGTAGGGGAGTGTGTTAGCTTTTGGCACTTACAAAAATGGGCGTTTTGTATGCCCTTAGCACACTTGGCCACCCCTCTCCTCTAGTAGGTAGGGCTTTTGCCGTCTTCCCCCCAGGCTAGGCGCCAGCACAGAAATTGGGCGCCATAGGAGTGGTAATAGTACCTGATTAGGACCTTCGGTCCGAGGTCAGCGAAGCCCGGTCTCCGGGAGCCACAACAGGGAGTGAAGTGAGACGCATACAGACATACGTAGCACATTCAGGGGTATGGTAACCCTGTGAGGAAGGGTACAACCCCATGGTTCTGGACCAGTCAGGGGTCCTAACTGTGGGCACGCCTATCCCCAAGGAGGGTGGACACACCTTGCTTCACAGCCCCTTGCTTGTCATTCCCCCCTGGAGTAGAAAGCCACCGTTCTTCGTTGGCTCCCCAAGGTGGTAACATCAGGGCAGTTCCCATGAAACAAATGGTCAAGAAGGCACACACTCCCTGGATTGCTGCAAACCTGATGAGCGGCTATCTGGCTCACGCTGGTAACCATAAGCATGGGACTGCAGGGCACAGCCAGGGCAGGTGCAGTACTTCGCAAGCAGCGGATGTGTAGGTGTTTGGAGTGCCGAACCCGATTGAGGGTGGGAGTTAGTACATTCACCGTAACTGGAGCTCTACAGGAGTCCTGAACCTGTCCTGGCACACACACTGAGTAGGCCTGGCTATCAGCACAAGAGTGCTCACCCCCCCTGGGAGGCTGGAAAACAGTAAATAGATAGGCACAAGGAGATTAGTTTTTCTTCTTCCGCTGCGACAGAATCTCAGCACGGGTTAGTAGCTGTCCCTCGCTGTTCTCAAAGAGGTAGGAGCGAAAGATGGGGTTGATACTCCCATCTGGCTGTATAAAGGCGGACATGGGTTCCCAGGTCGCCTCAGATAGCCCATAGCCGTCCAACAGGGTAAGGAATTTCCAGCCCTGTTTATATTCGTGCCGGGCCATACCTGCAACCACGTAGTAGCCATCGACTGCCTTCTCATCGGCAGTCATCTCTTTGAGTTCGTCTGCCTCATCAGGGTTGGCAGTGCTCTCTAGGTCGATGCGCTCGACCTCCCTGTCAGACAGACGCCACTCGTCCCAGGACAGTTCGTCAGGCGGGTGGTAATATCTCAGCTGCTTGTGTGCACACACCAACTCTCCACCTAGGAGGGGACTGCGCCTCACATGGATCCTGGATCCATCTATTTTTATAATACGATAAGGCCCAAAGTAGGGGTCCTGCAGACAGTTGCGGGGCCACGTGGGCAATCGCGAATGGTGTACCAGCACAAGGTCCCCTACCTTGAAGGTGGCAGGGCGTCTCGTGCGGTTACGCTTAGTCAACTCACGTTCTGGAACGTGTTTCAGGTTAGCTCTAGAGAAAAGTTTATAGTGGTTTCAACACTGTGTTTTTGTCTCTCCTGCTGCTTGCTGCTGGTGTAGGGTTTCCTGCTGCTTGTTTTGGAAGATGAAAAGCTTTTGTTTGCTGAAATACAGTCAATCCAGGATAGCCCAAGCCAGAGGTGTGCAAGGAGAAGAGAATCAGGATCAAAGCATGAAGGGCTGCAGTGTAAACAGTGAAAGATGAAAGGATATTCACAGAAACTGCAACTCAGGTCAAATCGGAATGCATATTCACAAAGATAGCTGAAGTGTTTTGGAAAACAGTTGGAAAACTGCCCCATGGTCACTCTATCTCCATAGTGCCATCTCAGGAGATGTGCACTCTTTGTTTTGGGTCCCATATGTGCTGAGGTGGCAGGGCATGTGGCGATGAGGTCACTGCCATGTCACATGGGATCTTCCTACTTAGCTGGGCTGACCAGGAATTGAACCCAGGACCTCTCAAAAAGAGGTGCCCAGCCCCCTACGGTGCATACCACTAGGACAGCTAAGAATTCATGGAAAAACATAGATAAATTCATAGGCTCTGCCCTGGATATGTCAGTACTCAGTCAACTCAGGAAAAGATGATTTGCCTCACAATGAAAGGGGATTAAGGGGTCCACTCCATATCCTGATTGGGTGTTTGGTTCCATAGGTCAAAATGTGTTATCACCACCTTTGGTGGGGCCAATACTAAGATAGAAATGCCTGGATGCTCAGTGCATCCCTAATACAACTAGAGTATGCCTCAAAGCATTGGAAAAGCACTTTCTCTTACTCCCCCCTTGTGCTGTGGTGGCCAACACTGTCGCATTTTAGGAAAAAGGGATTTTTTTCTTGGCCTTTCCTAGGTTTCCACATCTACTTTAAAATACCTATAGTTTCCCTCACACAGAAAAATGGGCGCTCACCATGGCTGGCGCTCTTTTGCTGCTCTGTTTGTAACATTTCCTACAGAAGACTCAGCGCTCATGGCGCTGCCGGGGCTCCTGTGGCTTGGTTGGGTTAGTTTGAAGCATGCCAAAACATGTGCATGTGCATCCCTCCCTCCAAGACGCAGCGCGACACAAACCCAACGCAAGACACAATATACACACTCGCATGGGTTCTCGTAAACCTGCTGGTGACCTGTGACCTGTCTTAGGGCGAAGGGAGTCGTAAAAAAATTAAAATGCCCCTTGGTGGGGTCTTGGGTTCTGCTCAGTCTCTCCAGGCTGCTGCGTTTCGGCCCGAACACGGCCTACTCAGCGAGGCTGCGCGTGGGTATCTGCAGAGGTAGGAATGGGAGAATTATGGACGAATCCACGCAAAAGCGAAGCGACGACACCAAAATCCGTCAAATGACGGCCTAGAATTTTTCTAGGACAACACAACTGAGCAGAATCCAATTGTGCATCAGAAGCACATTTTTATAAAAATTAGAGTCATCTCTAGATTTTTTAGATCAAAAAATTCCTACGCATAAAAAGGCGGCGCGCAGGAGCGGCTCCTAGCGAAGCGCCGGAAAATGCAGAAATAATGGCATTATAAACGTATGTCTCACGTAGTCTTGAAAATGACGAGACACACATTAATAAATAAACATACAGATTCCACCTACACTAATAGAAGTATCAAAAATTCAGGAATTCGAAAATCAACGAAAAGACTTCAATGAATCAGGTATAAACTACAGGTATGCTCGTCTCGTATGCCGCATACACATTGCTCGTCTCGTGTCTCCGTGAACGAGTCTTGTAGCAGCGCTAACAACGATAGGACGCGATAGAGGGATTGATTAGAAAGATTGCAGATGATTAGAGGGCAGATCAGGGTGATTAGACATACACACAAGTGCATAGCAACGTTCTTCGCGTGCACCCCGTTTTTCTCCTCACCTTGCTTCACCCTCCAGCGGTACGTAAGGTAGGTACGCCCAGGTGGGGCCACCCCCTGGTGGAGTTCGAGATTGCGGTTAAGATGGGCAGGTTCGCCCAACACAGTCGTGCATGCTCGTGCATTCACACACGCATTAAAGGGTAGGCCACGCGAAGTGCGCACGGTAAACCTTGTTTAGGCTACCCAGGGGCTCCTTGGTACGTTCTTTAAGAGAACCTGAGGAGTCCCTTAACGCTTGCTTGCTTGACAGGGGAGCTGATCTTCAGCGCGTTTGCGGACAGTGTATTATAGGTCACACTGAGAAGGGTATAATACCTGGAGTGTGGCTTGGTTCCTCCGCCGCAAACACCCCTTCATTTGCCTTTGCTTTACAGGTGGGCAGGTACGGTGAGTGGTTCAGAAGCATACCATTTTTTTCATGCCCTGCTAAACAAGGGCGCAGATCACACAAACAAATAACTCCCCTTTGCCTGTGGCAGAGCAGGGAGTCCGACTTCATCGACATCTGCGCCGTGCACGCAAAAAGAGCACCTCTTCCCTCCAAGCCCTAGCAGGGGAAACGCGTTGTGGCGTCCCCTGTTAGGCCACAGTTGCTTAGCAGCGCTGTGTTCTCTTTTCTTCTTCACAGGAGGGTCGCTAGGACCCACGACATGTTCTTCAGCATCACCCAGTAGAGTGTGCGTGTAGGAGTGGTAGTCCTGAGTGGGGGCTTCAGCCAGTTGCAGCAGTGCTCGCCCACCAGGATGGTGCCACTGTAGGGTGTGTAGTACCTGTAGTGCGTGTGTCACTGTCCCACCCGTTTCCTGCAATTTTAGCAGGGTTGGTGGGCGGTGGCAGTGGTTAGGTCAGTGTTTTGGCCACTTAGCAAAACGGCATTTTCATGCCTTCATAGCTTTTGGCCACCCCTCCCTGTAGTAGACAGATAGGTAGGGAAAACAATACCTGGATGAGTACGCTGGGTATTCCCCAAAGGTTTTGCGCCAGCACAGAAATTGGGCACTTAGGGGAGGGGAGACCCGGGGCGTACCCCGTGGCATCAATAAGCCAACCCTCCAGGTTTAGCAAGCGTGCAGACTTGGGTATAATTAGGACACCACTTCTGCGGCTTGCTCTCAGGACCTTAGGAATAGCACACTCACACATACGCTTTGGGGGGTAAGGGTAAGGTTCAGTCCCTAGCTTTAGTCTTGGAGGCAAGCGTCTCAGCGAGCCTCAGCGACTCACCAAGGTTGGTCTGGGACAAGTAGTCAACCAGAACTGAGTTTAGGTGTCCCTCAGGTAGAACAAATGCAGAGAAGGGCTCCCAGGTGGCCTCTTCGACTCCAAACCCTTCCCAGAGGGTGAGGAAGCGCCAACCCTGGCGATAGCGGTGGCGTAGGACAGACTTCACCAAGTAGAAGCCCTCCTTAGCCATCTCCTCGCCGTTCAAGTCGGGGAGTTCACCTTCAACTTCCATAGGGCTGGCAGCCCCTTGTAGGTCCAGAGCGGCGATTTCCTCGTCGTTCAGCTCCCACTCCTCCCCACAGAGGTCTTCAGGATCATAGTAGCTCTTCAGGTGTTGAGCAGCGCACACCAGGGTCCCCCCTAGACGGGGAGAACACCGCACGGTGATACGGTGTCCATCCACTGATAGAATCTTGTACGGCCCGAAGTATGGGTCATCGCTGGTAGAGCGTGGCCAGGCGGGTAGTCGACTGTGGTGCACCAGCACCCAGTCCCCCTCTTGGTAGGTGGCTGGTACTCGGTGCTTGTTCTTCTTGTTCCACTGACGCTCCCTCACTCTCTGGGGCATAGCCTTGGCCTTGTCCACCTTCGCTTGTTGCTCTTGGACCCATTCACCCACAGAAGAATGGGTGTCCTCTGGATAGGGGGCATGTAGGAACCATGCCGGGCGCCCTAGGAATAGCTCATGGGGCGAGTAGCCAGTAGCTGAACTCTCTTGGGAGTTCATCATCAAGGATATGACGGGGAGTAGCCTCACCCAGTCTCTGGTGTGTTCAGTTTTGCACCATATCCGTACATTCTCCTTCAGGACACGGATCTGTCGCTCACATAGGGGGTTGCTCGTGTGGGAGTAGGGAATCCCCGTAGACACCTGGACATTGAGGGATCTCAGGACCCTCTTGTACCAGCCAGTATCTGAGCGTACTCGTACGTCCTCATCGGAGTTGATCTCCTTGGGCGCCCCATAGACACAAAACCACTCCTCCAGGAGTATCTTGATAGTCTCCTCCCCGGTAATGTGCTTGGTACATGGGAACACCCTGGTAAACCTGGTCAACCCACAGGTTACCACGAGGGCGAAGTCATAGCCCCCGAACTTCGGCATCTCCGTGTAGTCCACGTAAAGAACACTGTTAGCACAGTGAGGGATGGGCAGGGTCGAGTAGAGACCTCTGTCCCTGATATCCCCTGGTTTACAGGACCTGCACGGGCACTTGTCCACGATAGGCTGGAGGGTTTTCCGCAGTTGGTCGTCAGTCCACGTAGTGTGGAACCACTGCTTGAACAGCCTCAGGGTACGGTCAGCACCCACATGACCGCTGGACTCATGGGTCCACTTCAGCAGCGCTGAGACTCTGTCACTAGGCACCACATTACGGTCCTCGTGCCAGAGGTAGCTCTTGTCCCTCTTCCACTGGTCTTGGTTGACCAGGAGGGGTTCAAGGCGTTTCGCCAGGCGCTTGTAGACATCCCCAAACTCCTTCAGGTACTCCGATTGTTGGAGTCCATCCAGGGGGCGTATCATCGTCATGTTGAGGTCCAAGTGGACGTCCATACGGCTGAACGCCTCCTTAGCCAGCGCTTCAGACCGGGCACCAATCAGGGCGTCGAAGTTGTTGCGGCTGATGTAGTCGGCACACTCGTTCTTCACTCCCTGGATATGGTGTACCGTCAGCCGTAGTTGACTCAGGTAGGTCCACCAGCGCCGTAGCTTGGCCTTCTCAGGTGGGGGACCCTTCTGGAAACTGCGCACCGGTTCTTGGTCGCACAGCCAGACCACAGGGTTACTCCCCAACAGTCGTGCTTGTGAGGATAGCACCAGCATACCCGCGAGCAATTCCTGCTCATAGGTGGAGTAGTTCCCCCTGGCCTGGTTCCACTTCCAGTTCCAGTGGCCCAGAGGTACTAGGACCCACTTGTCGTCAGGGTAGCTGTGCTTGAGGGTTCCATCTCGGTTGAGACCCTCCGTCCCCCATTGGGAAATGGCCGAGTTGAACTCCTCCTTCTCTAGTGCTTGCCATTGGAACAACGTTCCACCACCGCCCACATTGCTGGCGTCGGTCACCAGGATAATCTCCCCTTGTGCCCTAGGCACGCGCAAGCACTTAGCGTTGGCTACCTTGTCTTTGAGCTCGTCAAACGCTTGTTGCTCTTGTGGGCCCCAGCGCCAAGTAGTACTCTTCTTGATCAAGTCCGTCAGAACGGCGCTGGTGTAGGTGAAGTTTTTGATGTGGCGGCGATAGAAGTTGCACGCCCCAATGAAACTGCGTACATCATGAAGTCCTTTCTTGGGGTCTTCGTGTCGTACCTTGGCATCCATCAGGGGTTTGGCCTTAGAGGCCGCTGGGGTCCACCACCCATAGCCAACGTCAAACCCCAGGTACTGCATGGTCTCCTGCATGAACTCACACTTCTCCAGCTTGAGTCGTGTGTGGTTCTCCTGGCAGACCGCAAAGAACTCACCCAAAAGGATTAGGTGATCCTCCTGGGTATTGGTCCCGAGGCATACATCGTCGATGTGAGCCTCCATCTGGGCACCACGGGATATGAGCTCCTGCACCTTAGGTCTCCTTCATAGGATGGACAAGATCTTGTTCATCAGCTCTTGGAACAGAGCGGGTGCGTTAGCCACGCCAAACGGCATGACCTTCCACTTGAACACCCTCCCCTGAGGGGTGATGAAGGCCAGTAGTTCCTGTGCGTTGGGCGTCAGGTCCACTTGCCAGAATCCGCTCCTCTTGTCCATCTTGGTCTTGTAGCGGCAGGAGGCTATCTTCTCCAGGGTAGACTCCATATTGGGAATGGACCCTGAGTGGTTCAGCGTCTTCTTGTTCAGCTCTCCGTAGTCCACTACCAGCCGTTTGGCTGTAGACCCAGGTTTAGCCACCAGGAAACAGGGGCTGCAGTGTAGGGGGTAGTCCCCATCCTTGTACTCCAGGACTAGGCCAGCGTTGATACATTCTTGTATCTGTCGCTCAATCTCGTCGGCCTGCTCTTTAGGAGCTGGATAGGGTCTCCTCCGGATCTTCTGACCCACGAACTCCGGTTTCAGCTTGAGGTCCATCTGTACCAGCTTGTCACAGGAGGCTGGAGGGGGTAGTTCTCCGAACACCTCCAGATAGGTCCTTAGAAGCTTCTGTACCCGCGGGTCCAATACCTTGATCTTGTCCTCAATGTCCTCGTCAGAGTGTAAGTTGCTTGCCCCCTGAGTAATAGACGTCGGGAGGTGGTCCTCCACCGACTCTTCGCCCGTGTTAGTGTCCTTCAGCCCTTGGTAGGCATATAGAAGGTCTTGTTCAACCATCTCCGGTGGACGATGGCAACATAGGCACGCTCGAGGGGGTTCACATACACATTCCTCCGAGAGGTCGTCCTCCTCTGGGGTCCTCACATGGGCGCCCCACACGCTCTTCATGAGCTTAAGGTCTACCTCCCTTTGCCAGGTGGTGATCTTCTGTTTGAGGTCCTCCTTCAATTGGGAGAGATCTCCCATACGTCCTTGCTTCAGTGGCCATGAGCTGCGGGTACGCTTCGCGTAGCATAGCTTTTTCGCCACCAACTTCCTCTTGGAATCCACATACTCCCTTAGCCTGGATCGAGGGTCCAGCTCTTCATCCACGGGGTCTTCCACCCTCATGGAGAGTAGGGGTTTTAGTGGGGCGACGTACTCGGCGTTCTCCACTTCCTCCACACAGGTCTGCACGAAGAAGGCGTCGTGCTCAGTTTCGTCATCTGAGTGGATAGAGCTAGGTAGCTCAGATAGTCCACACTCAAAGACTCCATCAGGAACAGGTACATGGCAGGGAGAGTTGGGGGCGTTGGTGTCAGTCACGACGTACTCATCTCCTCCGGGTGTAGTCTCAACAGCATCTTGAGGTCGTAGGCGATCCTTCAAGTCACCCAAGGCGAGTCCGTCGCTTTCTCGTTGTATAGCCTGGACCAGAGTAGGGTCCAGATCCTCCCAGGGGATGGAGGTAAGAGCTCCGTCCACCACGCTCAGCATACTCCCCCATCCGGGTTTCCCAATAGGCGTCTTACGCCCCAGAGGCACGTAGATGGCCTCATCAGGTAACCGAACAGAGCTGATAGTCAGCCTGTCCAGGAGGTTTCGCCAGTTTTCGTTGCCCCCACGGGCTCCCCAATCGGGGGAACACAGGACCATACGGGAACGTTCCAAGGCCACCTTGGTCAGCACCTTCCCCAGTTCACTGAACCTGGGGTTCCCGTAGCCCATCCCGAAAGAGGGCCAGTAAAATTTGTAGCTGCAGTTCTTCCCCTTGCTGCAGTAAAGGACCAGTACATGCTGCTTGTCGCTGGCGAACAACTCCACACTCAGGTCTTCTCGAGAGTAACCCAACTCCTTCAGACCTTGGTCTAGGACTTCCCCCAATAGTTGATAGTCCTCAGTTTTGGAGGCCGCCATCATGTTCGAGGGCTCCTCCTTCGATAGCCTCAGGTAACTCGAGGTATGTTCCGACTGCTCCAGTGGCACAGACTCTCTGCCACTGCCGTGGTCCACGTAGAGGAGGTAGGGCGCTTGCAGCGTCAGGGATTGTATCTGGGAGTGCTGTACGAAGAAGTCAGTCCCCAGTACAAAGTCGAAGGCCTCAGTGTCCATCACATAGAACCGATGGGCGATAGTCCGGGAGCCCATAGGTACCTCCACTTCACAGTCCCCGCAGCTGTGCACCATATGTCCATCCCCCATGCGTATAGCAGCGGTGGTCATGGTGTTCTTCAGGCTCCCACAAGGTAAAATTTTCTTGGCCACTATAGATATGGTGGCGCCAGTATCCAATACCCCCAGGTATTCGCGTCCCCCTAGTCGGATACGTACCCAAAACACCAGGTCTTGGGTGCCACCGGAGCGTCCCCGTCAGAACTCCGCGGGACAGGTCACCTGGAACCCCTTGTTCCGCAATTTGCGGGCAATCCTCATGAAACGGCTCCTCTTCTTAGCGTTGCCGTCATCACCACCTTCATGCTCACGCTTGGCTCCTTGTTCTTGCTGGGCCTTGCGTTTGTGAGCGTGTGGTAGGACCAGACTGCCCTCCAGAGGGCTCGGAGTTCCCCCCTGGATCAGGGTTGGGGTTGCCTCCGTGCTTGTCCTTGTTCTTGTTGTCGGGCTGGCGGTTAGCGCCTCCTCCTCGTCCACCTTGACCATTGTCTTGCCCTTGTCCACGTCCTTTCGGCTTGCCCTTGCCGGAGTCGTTGCCTTTGCTTTTGCCTCCACCTTTGCCTGAGCCTTTGCCAGGATCTTCACCCTTAAGCTTCGCCGATAGGCGTTGCTTATGGTAGCACTCATCCTGGTAGTGCTTCCGCTTCCCGCAGAATGCACACGTGATGGTGCACCTGTAATGATCCGGCAGCTTCGCTTTGGCGCCGGTGTTCTTCTCCTGCTGCTTCCCCTGGATTACGAAGCAGTCTCGCTGCTCGCAGTCAGGGGCGTGCTGCAGGTGGCCCTGCTCGTCCCTGGCATCACACCAGAATAGCTCCTTCACGTTCTCCATGATACGGGCGTGGGCGTGTTTGGGGGTAGTCCCCTGCCCAGGTCGGGACCCTTGGTACCCTTTGCCATGGCCTCCAGAACCTCCACCACCAGGACGGTAGTTGTTCAAGTGCTGGCCGCTCTCCTTCTCCAGCGCCAGCTCCAGGAGTAGCACGCATAGATCCTCGTAGCGGAGGGATCTAGCCTTGCGCTCCGCCGTCGAACGGCACTCGTCCCATAGCTCTCGAGGGAGCTTGGCCACCAACCAGAACAGCAGGTCGTCGCTGCTGTAGGAACCGGGCGTCAGTCGTCCAACCCAGTGATCCAGGTTAGCCAACAGCTCAGAGACCCTGCCAGGTTTGGGGTTGTTGGGCAGCACGGGCAGGTTCTGGATCTCGGCCCTGATGGAGAGGTCGGTTGCGTAGGTCGGGTACTGCCTCTCCAGGGCAACCAACACATCGGCAAAGGTGGCGGAGTTAGTCACGATCTGCCTGACCTGCTTCTCCAGGTACTTGGTCTTGCAGCACAGCAGGAGCAGGTCGCACTTAACTCGCCCACTAGCGTGGGTTTGGCCGGTCAATCGGAGAAACCGGCCAAAATTCTCAGCGAACTCGCTGAGGTCCTTGCCTGTGAACTCAGGCAGGTTCACCACGATCTTGGAGGTGGCAATAGCCTTCGCCTCCTGAGACCTGCGTCCTTCAGGGCGTCGGATCTTCT
The DNA here is from genome assembly GCA_964036045.1 of Eutreptiella sp. 'Long Island Sound 2002'. NCBI lineage: Eukaryota > Euglenozoa > Euglenophyceae > Eutreptiales > Eutreptiaceae > Eutreptiella > Eutreptiella sp. 'Long Island Sound 2002'. Next base: position 35,071,445 of record OZ038392.1, read on the forward strand.
TCTTCTTCTTCTTCTTCCCCCTTGGGTCCTCGGGGTCCTCCGGGTCATCGTCATCCGAGGGCGAGGCAGAAGTCATCGACGGCGGCTCATCATCGGAGGGGTCTCCGCCTAGATCACTAGAGCCGTAAGGCTCCACGTCCACCATTGCCCTCAAGGCTGTCAGCCCCAGCCTGTCCAGCTCGGCCCTCGTAGAGTTCGTCACGTGGCTGTAGGGCGGCTGGGCCGTTCTCGGTACGAAAGGACTTCTCGGTATAGCTGCAGGAGTCGGCATCGGTCGGCTCCTCAGGCTCCCCAGGGTGTTTGTCAACCCTGCCGCCAGGTGATTGGCCTGTACTCGGTGGGGTGACATTCCCACCATGGTAGGTGACGCTTGGGGCGGTATCATCAGGGGCTCCAGTTTCTCTCGGATCTCTTGAGTGAGGTCGCCCGCGATTTTTGAAGTGGCTCCTCCGAGCACCTCGTTGATCTCCGACGGCGTCAGGGACCTGTTGGAGGATCTCCCCGATCCTCTACTCCTGCCTCCCAGAGACTCTGGTCCTCTCCTCAACCCACTCAAGGTTGCATACCCAGGTGTATACCCAGGAACATCCACATAGGTTCCAGTAGCGGGTAGTGGATGGGGATATTCAGCCGCATACCATCGCGGCGCAGAGCTGGAAGCCACCGGCTCACTGGCAGTAGTTGCCTCAGGGAGCGCAGTGGTAGGTGGGCCCATACCATAGGCGGGGTAGGGAGGCATGCCAGTAAAGCCTGTGCCCTCTGCCATAGGCGGGTTGGTTATGGGAGTGGATGTTGCAGCGGCTGGGAGTGTGGTGGTTATAGGAGAGGGTGATGCGTGGAGGCCAGAAGCGCTTGGTGCGCCTTCGAAGGTAGGGTCATTCGTCAGGTCTTGCCCTTGTTCCTCTCCTTCGTCTGCTTCGTCTCCAGCATCCTTCTCGCTCTCTCTCTTCCTCTTCACAGGCTGAGTGACCACCTCTTCGACAGAGAGGGCCCTGAAGGCCGTCTGCAGTCCATCCAACGAGTCCTCAGCCACTTACACTGGCCCATGTAAGGGCTCCGAAGGTACAGCGCCGCTAGGTCCAGGTCCAGGTTCTCCTGGTGCTGGCCTTGCCGGTGCCTCAGGCGCTGGCGCTGTCTTCACGTCGGCGTCCTCTTTCCTTGTATCCATCTTCGTTCGCCCTTCTGCTTATATGTGACTGCTCGGCGCACTGGATGTACGGCGCGGGGTTGCTGCCGGTGCGCAGAGACAGTCTGCCTCTGCTACCAGAAACGTTTATAGTGGTTTCAACACTGTGTTCTTGTCTCTCCTGCTGCTTGCTGCTGGTGTAGGGTTTCCTGCTGCTTGTTTTGGAAGATGAAAAGCTTTTGTTTGCTGAAATACAGCCAATCCAGGATAGCCCAAGCCAGAGGTGTGCAAGGAGAAGAGAATCAGGATCAAAGCATGAAGGGCTGCAGTGTAAACAGTGAAAGATGAAAGGATATTCACAGAAACTGCAACTCAGGTCAAATCGGAATGCATATTCACAAAGATAGCTGAAGTGTTTTGGAAAACAGTTGGAAAACTGCCCCATGGTCACTCTATCTCCATAGTGCCATCTCAGGAGATGTACACTCTTTGTTTTGGGTCCCATATGTGCTGAGGCGGCAGGGCATGTGGCGATGAGGTCACTGCCATGTCACATGGGATCTTCCTACTTAGCTAGGCTGACCAGGAATTGAACCCAGGACCTCTCAAAAAGAGGTGCCCAGCCCCCTAGGGTGCATACCACTAGGACAGCTAAGAATTCATGGAAAAACATAGATAAATTCATAGGCTCTGCCCTGGATATGTGAGTACTCAGTCAACTCAGGAAAAGATGATTTGCCTCACAATGAAAGGGGATTAAGGGGTCCACTCCATATCCTGATTGGGTGTTTGGTTCCATAGGTCAAAATGTGTTATCACCACTTTTGCTGGGGCCAATACTAAGATAGAAATGCCTGGATGCTCAGTGCATCCCTAATACAACTAGAGTATGCCACAAAGCATTGCAAAAGCACTTTTTCTTACTTCTAGCCAGGTTAGCCAGGTCGGGGGCTCTTGTAGTCCTCTGGAAAAGGGGTTTTGAAGAACCACGCAGAACGCCCCCCATGGAACAGTTCCTGGGGGGTGTAGCCAGTTGAAGAATTCTCCTGAGAGTTCAAGGTTAGGACAGCCCAGGGTAACAGACATACCCAATCTTTGGTACGCTCCTGTTTCATCAGAATCCTCAGGTTCTGCTCCTACACACGGTTCTGTCCCTCACACAGAGGGTTAGAAGTGTGAGTGAAGGGCACACCTGTGGTCACATGGACGTTCAGGGCTTCAAATACTCGCTTGTACCATCCGGTATCACTCCGGATATGGACGTCCTCGTCAGAGTGCTCGTCCTTAGGTGCCCCATAGTGCTCGAACCATTGTGCAACCAACGTTTTCACAGTCTGTTCCCCTGTGATCTTTTTGTTCCAAGGGAACGCACGGGTGAAACGGGTTAGGCCACAGGTGACAACCAAACAACTGTCGTAGCCACCAAACTTAGGCAGACTGTGAGTGAAATCCACGTACAACAGAGAATTAGCACAGTAGGGGATAGGCAGACTGGAGACCAGTCCCCGGTCACGTGAGTCGCTCTGTTTGCTGGCCAGACAGCCACAGGAGTCCACTATGGACTGCATACGAGCACGTAGCTCAGCACAGGTTAGTCGGGAGTAGAAACGCTCCCTGAAAAAGTCAACAGACCGGTTGCACCCTGTGTGCCCGGAGCTGAGATGGGCCCACTGTAGGCAACCATCCAGTTGTGCCTCAGGCACGACTATACGGTCCTCATAGTACAGATGTTGGTTATCTTTATACCAACGGTCGCCGTCTATCAGGCGTGCCTCTAGGCCATGACTGAGGGGGCTGAGCACGCATTTGTACTCAGCATGGTAGTCTCTCAGACTCCAGCCCTTCAGTACACGTGCAATGCGTATGGATAGGTCAAGCTGGACGTCCATGCGTTGAAACGCCTCTTTGGCCAACGCCTCCGAGCTCTCACCTGGGAGGGGGTCGACGTTGTTACGAGATATATAGTCAGCCATCTCGTTCTTTATACCCTGGATATGGTGGACAGTCAGCCTGAACTGACTGAGGTAGGTCCACCATCATTTTAGTTTCGCTTTTTCAGGAAGGGGACCCTTCTGAAACGTTTTCGCTGGCTCGTGGTCACAAAGCCAGACGATAGGGTTAGTACCAAGTAGACGGCACTGAGAGAAAAGAACGAGCATCCCCGCCAGGAGTTCCTGGTCGTAGGTACTGTAGTTGGATCGTGCTTGATTCCACTTCCAGTTCCAGTGACCAAGAGATGGCAGGGTAGTCATGCTTCAGGGTTCCATCACGGTTCAGACCCGAAGTTTGAAACTGGCAGTGAGACGACTCAGCGGGGTTAAGCTCCTGCCACTGGTATAGGGTACCACCCCCCCCTACATCACAGGCATCTGTGACGAGTATTATCTCGCCCTCAGGGCGGGGTACCCCCAGGCAGTTGGTAGAGGAAATTTTCTTCTTCAACTCCTGGAAACAGGCTTCTTCCTTGTCGGTCCATCGCCAAGGATTGGTCTTTTTTATAAGGTCAGTCACGGGGGCTGATGAATACGTAAAATTGTGCATATGGCGCCGGTACAAATTGCAGGCGCCAATGAAACTCTGTACGTCGTGCAGACCCTTCTTAGGGTTGTCACGTATCTGCATGTCTTGCTGGGGTTGCATCTTAGATGCGGCTGGTTTCCACCAGCCGTACCCAACATCAAAACCTAGATTTTCCATCACCTCACGCATGAACTCACATTTCTCGAGTTTGATGCGGAGATGGTTTTCCTGACAGACAGTGAAAAACTCTTGTAGGAGGAGGATATGATCCTCCTGGGTATTAGTCCCAGGCTCACGTCATCAATGTGTGCCTCCATCTCAGCCGCGCAGGAAACCGGTTCCTGTACAAGGGGTCTGCGTCTCAGGAAATATAGGATTCTATTCATCAGCTCCTGAAAGAGAGCAGGGGCATTAGTGACACCGAAGGGCATGACCTTCCAGCGGAAGACACGGCCCTTAGAGGTTACAAAGGCGAGCAGTTCCGGGGCTGCTCGGGTTAGGTCTACCTGCCAGAAGCCACTGCGCTTGTCCATCTTAGTTTTGAATCGGCACTTAACGATTCTCTCCAGGGTGTTCTCCATGTTGGGAATACTCCCTGAGTGGTTCTGGGTCTTTTTGTTGACCTCACCGTAGTCAACGACCAAGCGCATGGCAGTGGAACCAGGTTTAGCCACTAGAAAACAAGGGCTGCAATGTCCGGGATAGTCCCCGTGTTTATATTCCTCGACGAGGCCAGCACCTATACATTCCTGGATCTGGCGTTCGATCTCGTCGATCTGGTCTTGCCGGGCACGGTATGGATGCCGTCTTACCAGAGACCCTTCAAACTCTGGTTTGAGTTTGAGGTCCATCTGGACCAGTTTTTGCAAGACAGGGGTGGGGGCAACGCTCCAAACGAATCCTGGTATTTCTGGATGAGCTTAGTGAGACGGGCGTCTAGGTTCATGCTCTCCAGTTCCTCAACGAAATCCTCCTCAGCATGGAGGTTGCTCTTCCCTTTTTCCTGTTTCTTCATACGCCGCATTGTTTCAGGGGGTAATTCATCCTCCCAGTCCTGGCGACCCTGCTCGGCATAGTGAAGGGAGTAAACCAGAGGTAGCTCAGGATCGGGAAGAGTCATCTTTTCATCATCCTCATCGGACCATATAGACGTTTTCCAGGTACTCTTGAGGAGGTCCACGCGGGTCCATCGCTCAATACCCTCGGCCTGAGCCCATAGAACCTGTTGGATATCCTGTACGTCGTACCAAGAGACGGGCATATTGTTAGGTGAGGGTTTAGCGCCAGGTAACTGACCTGTAGGTCCATTCGTGGCCTGCATGGAAAAAAGCGCTTGGTCATGGGACCCGCCATGAGTGGACTCACCAAGATCCACCTCATCCATTAACAGCTGCGCTAGGAAAGCGCTATGCTTTAGTGTCACCATCTCCAGGTCAACCGGGGGTATAGCACTGGCGATATCGCTGAGGCGGTCGTCAGCATCAGCCAAGGGCGAAGAGACTGCTGGCCTCTCCTGCTCATCGGAGCACTCACCACTCATAGTAGTGACCGAAGAGTACTCGGATCTTTTCTTGAGATCCAGGAGGGTAAGGCCTCTGTGTTCGGCCCTCAACTCCTTGAGTACCACCTGGTCGAGGTCACTCACAGGTACGGGGTTTAGAGAGCCATCTACGATGGACAGGAAAATGCCCCATTCAGGGGCGGGCATGGTCGGTTGAGACTCCTCAGGGACGTAGATTGGTCCATTGGGGAGTTTAGTTCTTCCCACTGTCATATGGTCCAACAGTTGTCTCCAATAGGTGTGTTCGCCTGTGGTACCCCAGTTGGGGGTACACAGGACCACTCTCGCTCCTTCAAGGGCGATTTTTGTAAGCACCTTAGCGAGTTGAGAGAATGGGGGATTGCATAGCACAACCCCATTGATTTCCAATAGAAGCGGTAGGCGTTATTAAGATACCGTGAGCAATAGAGCTGCATCATGTGCTGCTCTTTACTCGCGAACAATTCCACGTGAACTTCATTCAGGTCTACCTGCAGGGCGGCCCGTCTATTTTCCAAGACGGGCCGCAGCAGCTGATAGTTTTCAATTCGATAAGACCGGTTCACGTAGCGCAGACCGGAATCTTTTCGTCCTGACAGCTCCAGAGGGACAGAGAAAAGGCCACTGCCAAAGTTGCAGAGAAGGGCATAGGGACGTTGCAAAGACAACAGTTTTACCTGGGGGTTACGGCGCAGAAAATCTGTGCCCATGACAATGTCAAAGGCATCGGTGTCCAGCACTTTGCAGTGCTGAGTCACCTGCTTGTCGCCCAGATACACGGTCACATCGACCCCCCCCCCAGGGAATGGATGGTCCGACCATCCCCAACCCTTATGGCCATGGTTTTGGTTTTCCGGATCTTGGCCTGTTTCAGCAATCTGCGGGCCACAATTGAAAGAGTAGCGCCCGTGTCTAAGACAGCTTTGCAGACCTGGTCACCAATTTTCACGGTGATCCAGAGAACCCAATCCTCATCCTCGGAGCCGCCCCCCTATCCCTCTTCAGGGAACTTGACTTCAACCCCAGCGGCCTGCAGGCACTTAGAGTGCCAGTTTAGGCGACGCTTCTTGGCGTTCTCGCTGCTCTTGTCGGCGCCACCAGCGCTGGGGTCGGAGGGGGCTGGCCCTTTTTCACCCGATGGCTCATCCTTAGGTGTGGGGTTGGGTGCTCCTCTTCCACCAGTAGGGGGGGCTGAGGATCTTCGTCCTCCAGGGTTACCCTTACCCTTAGAACCTCCAGGGTTAGGGCCCCCCCCTTCAGGTCCTCCACCCCTACCGGTGTTCTTACGCCGTTCCTCTCCCGCTTTCTTATGTTTTTCGGATTCGCGGCATTTCATGTGGCGTTCATCTTCATAATGCCTCCTCTTGCCGCAATATCCGCACGTTATCGTGCAGCGGAAATGGTCTCGGTGCTTTACCTCCTGACAATCTTTAGTTTTCTGCGTGAGCTTCAGCTCGAGCATGCACGCACCTCGCCCATCACAGTCGGGCGCGTCGCAGGGTCCACCCTTATCGTCTGTAGGACGACAGGAGAAAAGATTGGGGGCCCCTTTACCTTTGGAGGGGAGGGTCTCCATCAGGTGCTTCAGCTGCTCACCACGGCCCTTCCTAGGGGTAGAGTGGGCTTGCGGCGACCTCCCTCGAGAAGACTTCTCAGCAGGGGTCTCCCTTCGCAGATGTTTGCGCAGATACTTGTCCATGTGGGAGTCATTCTCCCTTTCCATGGCCAATTAGATCAACAGATCGACAAGGTCATTGTAAGAGTGCGTCCGAGATTTCCTCTCGGACGTCTCTCTGCAGTTATGCCATGTCCTGGTGGGAATCTTCTCCACAAGCTACAGATGTGGCTCAGTCCGCCCATAGGACGAGGGGTTCATGCGCCCCATGAGCTCTTCCAACTGCGCCACGAACTCGGAGATGCGTGCAGCTGTGGGGAATTCGGGGAGAGGAGGCAGCCTTTCAATCTCCGTTCGGACACTCAGGTCCTTTTCGTAGACTGGATACATTTGCTGCAGTCTTTTCAGGAAGTCGCCCCAGTTGGAGCTCTTCCTGATAGCCGTCTTAACCTGCCTCTGAAGGAATTTCTTTTTGCACGACTTTTTGATGAGCGTGCATTTAGTCCGTACATCAGCGTGTTGCTGACCCGTGAGTAGCAAAAACTCAGAAAACTCTTCAGCCCATTCACGCAGGTTTTTGGGATCAAACTCGGGGAGTTCGACCTGAAGGTTCGCCGTAGCGATGGCCTGCGCTCCCCTCCCTGGGACGCTTGTGTTGGCGGTATCACCTGAAAGGGGTGAGGGGTACACTGTGGCCAATGGGGCCAGTGCTGCCAGTCCATAGCCTTTCATCTCAGCCTCTGTGGTGTCACCTACACTGCAGACAGGCACAGTTCTCACACGGGGGTGGAAGGGGCTAGGACGGGTGTCCATTGGGGAGCTGCGGATGCCTCGGCAGCTCTTCACATCCCTGGTTAGCAGTTCAACACCTGGGGACATAGTAGGTGGGGGCTTCTTCAAATCGGAGAGCCCCAACTTCGTCTTGAGTGCTGCTGACAATGCACTCACATCTGGATCTTCATCGCCTGCGCCCAGGACCCGGGAAAGCAACTCGATGGTCTCATCTAGACCCAGCTTAGGGGCTGCCATTTGTTGGGGCAAACCTCGATCGACACTCGTAGGTTTGGGTGCCACTGCCCTCGGACTGGGGCCAGGCTTTAGGAATTCATGCTTCCTCGGTTCCTCTGGCGGCGTAGGTTCTCCAGACACCCAGTCGGGTTCCCACTCTGATGATTGGGCCGACGACGACCAGTCGATTTCGCCGTGAGGTATCTCGAACGTCTCCTCGTCCAAAGTAGCTCCAAACATCGCTCCCAAAGGGACAGCCTTCCCCTTTCCTTTCCTTGCCGCTCTTCTCCAGGCCTTGAACTTGGCATTGGCCACTTCCATCCCTGGGACAGGCGTAATTTCAGACGGGGGCATCGAGGACACGACGGAAGCTAACGCGCTGCCACAGGGTCCTTGCCTTCGAGACGCCTGAGGTTCGCCCGCGTTAAGCCGGGCGCCTCAGCGCTTGCACTCGGGCGGGCTCTTTCTGTATATATCTCTTTGATTTCTTCCGCCCCTCTTGTTACTGCAATTTCTCCTAGAGGACCAGTATCAACGGGGACACCACTTGTAGATGTTGGTCGTGCTCTCACATCATCAGTCTTGGACCTGGTGATTGTGATTGGCACTGTTTTGGCACTAGGCGTGACAGACATCTTCAGAGTTCAGGATACAAGTTTTTATTGGTGTTCTTCGTGTTCTGCTTTAGTCTTCTAGGGCCTTCCTCTGCTACCAGAAAACGGTTCCGGTTTGCTCACACTTGTGCTTGTTCCTTGTATTTGTTTTAGAAAACCCTTGCTGATTTTCCACAACTCAAAATGAAGTCCACACAAAGGTAATGTAGAGCACGTCCAGGCACCGGATCAATCAAATCAGGATAAGTCCTTCCACAATTAATACATGTGTAACAAAGAGGGGCTGCAGATAGACCAAAGTAGATCTAAATACAATGCTCCAATGCTTTATAAACAAAATAGATGGTTTTATGTGAAAACTGGCAAGACTCAGGCCTCCAAGATGGCACCAAATAATTCATGTGCACGCTTTTGGATGAAATGCATTTGGTTAGGAATCTCGGGCATAGGAGTCAGGCCAGGCACAGGATTTGGCTTGGCCAGCAAGGCCAAGGAACTGAATTCACAAACAGTTAAAAAGTAGAACCACAATAAGTGGTAGAATCAGTTGAGTATAGGGGTGTTGAGGTGGGGGACCACTAGGCTTAACCTGCAAGGCCTTAGGCAAGAAGTGCCTACTTTATTTCGGTATTACCTCCATGAAGGAAGATACTTCCGCTCAGTTGAGTGGTAGGAGTGAAATTCATGGGGGGCTAGGGTTATAACCCTAGTTACTTTGAGAAAGTGTACTTTAAGCTTCAAAAGAAAGATAACAATGATTACGGTAGTCTCAACATCAACAAAAGGCCTTTAGGGGGGGCTTGGCCTCCCCCAAGAAAGACATGGCAGTGACGTTTTCTTAATTGCGGTACATGTTGGAAGTCGATGAGACGGAGCAGGGAGTGACAGCTGCAACTTGGGATACTCAAGAAGAGTGGCTTCTGCGTGGCATTCCACTGTGGGTTTTCTATAGCAACGGAGGTCACGAAGGGCAGCAGAAGGTGCATGCTGCAGAAGGCGTCCAAGAGTAGATCGTGACTGAGGCCCCCGCTGACAACAGTGAGTCTACTGCGCCTGCACCTACCTTGCCCAAGCTGAAGAAGACTGCTCAAGTTGTACCAACTCGGGGTACTGCAGCCGGAAACCGAACCCCCTCGAGTAGCAAGAAGCAGGCAAAAGGAGAGGAGAAGGAATCGGACAAGCCCGGAGAATCAGACGACGACGATGCCCACGAGGAGACAGAAGACGAGAATCCGGTGCAAGTGCTGGAGACCCCGCAGAAGCGCAAGCGGGCGCCCCCCTCTCACTTCGATGTGAGTCCCGATGATTGGGGTAAGGACCAGCCAAAGAAGAAAGCGAAGACTGCTGCGAGTGCTACTGCAGAGTTCAAGCCGCCCTCGCGTTCTGGTGCTCAGCCATGCCGTGGTACCGTCGCCTCCCCAAGTGGGGGAAGTACGGTGGCAAGAAACCGGGGTTCGAAGCTGGTTAAGGTTGCAGGACGGAAGAAGAAGTGAGTCACCATTAACCTAACTAACCTGTCTCTTTTTGCAGTCATCTGTGCGCAAGGTCTCACGCACTCGCCTTCGACGCGAATGCAATTATATACCCTTAAGGGCTTGTACATTTTTGCCGAGCTTTTTTTTCAGTGTTTGCATGTTGTGCATTTCGTGTCGTCTTTTTGTTGTCTTCCGTACACAATTGTTTTGAGGACCTTGAGTGCGCAGGGCCTCGCGCAGTGAGGGACGGAATAAAAGCAATTTATTTCGCAGAACGAACTTAGGTACAACTGGAGTTCCACAGAATGTCATTTTTGAAAATGAGCTCCTGAAAAGGCACGCGCTAGTGGTATTTTGAAATACAAAAACAACAACGTTGGTAAAACACACCCTTCAAATCAATCAAAATAATAGTTTATTTTGGTAAACAAAACCTTAAAAAGAAGCAGCTAGGGATGCAGATTCGCAGCGAATTCAATTTGAATTCGCCGAATTCGCTGCGAATTCGTTCGCAGCGCGAATTCGCTGCGAATTCGGCCTGAAATTCTTAGTACTGCGAATTCGGGGCGAGTTCGCGCTGCGAATTCGCGGGCGACGCCAAAATGATCACCCGTGCGGCGTCTTTTCTCCAGATGAGAAACTAACTTTGAACTGTGCGATGCAATAATTTCTTTGACTTGATGCAATGAAAACTATGATGATTCTGCTTTGATTGAGCCGTTGATTTTCTTGTCCGGTGCCTGCGTACCCGTTTTCGAAAACAAAATTTACTTCTGCGTTTTGAACACACCGCTGTGTCCGCCTAGCTCCACCGAACACGGCGGTACCCTCCATTCTCCCCAGAAGTTCACCAGTTTGGAGAAAAACCCGTCCCGAACTTTTGATTTTCGACTTTTTTTTTCTAATTTTCGACAGTCAAAACGTGTTGCCCCTTGGCAACCACGCACTGTCGGGCGTGTGCGGAAGGAGAGGCAGCCGAGAGCAGCCCGACCCAGCCGCAGTGAGGCCCTGGGCACCCACAACGACGTGCACGGAGCTAATGACGTGCACAGAGCTGCACCCAGCCAGCGCACCTGCTCCAACCTCCCTATAAGCTATGTACAAAGCCCCTTGTAGCCCTTGCGTATCCTTGACAGCGGTGCCCTCCTTACCCTTCCCGGTGCCGTGTATGCGCTCTCTTAGATAACTTCAAGTCCAACGATTCAATTCAAGAATGCAATGAATGAAGGCCCAATAAGGGCAACAAGTGGTTCACATGTGATGGTTTGTGTGTGGATTGGTGATCTTGCATGCTTCGTTGCTGCTTCTTTTCCAAAAGGCATTTGAAAGAATCAAGGAACTTTGGAATTCTTGGTTTTGATTTTCTTTTTTTTGTCAGATCGTCAAATCGTTTCAGCATGGGAAATGCAAGCAACAACAAACAACAAAAATTGCAAGGTTACGGAAGCTTTTGGGAAATCTTTTATGCGATATGGTACTGGGTGGTGGCATACCCATATGTAAACAGGTGAATTGCAACCTAGAAGGTAAATTGTACGTGCCTATGGATTCAATCAAGCGAGTCAGGGAGGATTCGAATTTGAAGTTGCGAATTCGAGTTCGGAGCGGTCCACGAATTCGTGCGAATTCGGGGCAAATTCGAATTCGAGCGAATTCGTGCGAATTCGAACCTGCATCCCTAGCAGCAGCAAATTGCGTAAAAAGCTTCCTTTTGTGATGTCTGATTCATGCGTGCTGCAAATGTCCAAGAAGAATAGATTTTTCGGCTGCCGTTTTTTGTCTTAGCCCACGCACATTGCACCCTGTTTTGCGCGTGGAACGCGCAAAAAAGGGCCGGTTCACAACAGGGCAAAAAAACTATTTTTTTGGGTGTTTGATGAACTTGTTTTTGGGCGCAGCGAAAGAAATTGCTTTTTTTAGCATTGCGCAAGTCCGTGATCCTAAATGGGACGTTTTTTATATTCTACGGTGCTCTGAGTGCGCGAGGCCTCGCGCACTCAAGATATTCAAAGTAGGGTTAGCTACGAAACATAAAAACCCTAAGGACTAGCGTTTGTGGAAATACACAGCTCCCACACGTTATTAAAACTCACCTTGTGTTGACGAAGAAGCATGGAAAGTGTATGACAGTCAGACTTCCCATGTTCTGTGTACACATGTACTCTAAAGTACAAAATAAAATACAAATTTAGGCATCCGGAGTGCGCGAGGCCTCGCGCACTCTGGTCACGTCATGCAGTGATTTGCAGGATGGATATGACGCGTACAATTGCAGGTACTGTACCGGACGGACAAATACATTTGATTTTTGCGGTGTATGTGTGTGTAGCCACAGTGTTGGTCACGTATAACAAGGCACAGAACATTGTCCACCCGAAACAATCAGTGCGCGAGGCCTCGCGCACTCAAACCACACTAGGAAATGAAAAAGCAGGCAGGTCAGGCTACGCCGGTATTTATAGTCCCTTTCAAGGCTACCACTTGTGACTGCCAATTATACATCGGTAACCTTCGTCATATTCGTCAGGGGATCAGGGGGATGATTTGCTTTTTTCCAACAGCCACTGAATGGCAGACGCGTCCAGTTTTAATAGCGGCCGTAGCCTTCGCTGCCCGAAGGATAGGGGGTTTTTTTTTCAACTGGGTTTGAAGACGGAAACAGAACAGGAAATTGTGGTCGGGAAAACGGTTTTCGGTTAATGGGAACGGAGCGCACGCAGACACCAAATGCAAATTGCAGCGGCAGCGTGCGCACCAGAAATGAGGACAAGAAAAGACCAGATGTTTTCAAAGACGCTGATTTTAACAGAGGGATGGTCTACAGAGTCTACAGTGGCACCATGATAGTAACCATATACCGGTTTACAGGTATACAGGTACACCGGGTCTACAGAGAGTCTACAGGGTCTACAGTTCGGTATACAGGTCTACAGGTTTACAGGGAGTCTACAGACAGTATATAGGCTCAATTTTGTCGTGGGCATTGTTGAGTGTTCTATCTTTGAGTGTTCTATCTATCTGAAGATGTGTCAACTTGCCAGTATTGTGAGGCATGCCCAATATTCAACAATGCTTTTGGGGTCTCCTGACTCATCATGCATGCATTGTTCCCTCCATGAAAATTTACGTTGGAGACTATATGCTAATATCAACACATATTGCATGACATACATATGTGATATACCCATCATTCCTTGCATCCATCCATCAATAAACAGATATGTCCAGTCATGGGTGCTCGCAATACATATTACATATAGGAGTTGGATTCATGGTCTCGGTTCCAGAGGTCTACAGCCAAATTTCTACAGACGCGGTCTACAGATCCGTATACCTATAGTATACAGCTAGTATACAGAGGTATACAGGTATACAGGTCTACAGGTCTACAGGTATACAGTCTCCGTATACCATAAGTATACAGTCAGGTAGCCATATACGGTATACAGTCTACAGTGTATACAGAGTATACAGGTGGTATACAGTTACTATCATGGTACCAGGTATACAGTGGTATACAGGTCTACAGCCATCCCTCTGGTTTTCCAAGAACGCTGTGCGAATCGATAATGAAAATATGTGCGCAAATTCAATTTCACACAGAAAGACGCAGAATGCCACTTCGAGCCAAAAAATCTGTAACGCATTGAATGATTGCAGAAGTAAGCAAAGGAGCAGCCGCACTAAGAGAGGCATGCGCGGCAGAACCAGCATACCAAACAGCAAATGACTTGTGTAACGGACTGAAACGGAACGACCTACCGGCGCAACTGGTGTTAACATTTGCACAGCGACTCAGGTTCAACAAAAGAACACGACACAGTTTACCCGCAGCTGAAAGGCAGGAGGACAAGCGCTGGGTGCACATTTTGTGACAAGAGGGCTGGAACCTGTTTCTGTTGATGCGTCAACGGGCAGTACCAAACAGGAAAAAACCGGGAAAACCAACAGGGTACCTAACACAAACAGAAAGATGAAAGAAAGTACGACTTGGGCAAGCAGACGCCGCCGCAGATACAGTGGACGAACAGGCAGCAGCGGCACTTAAAGCAATGTGGACACTGATTCTTGCATCGTGTTGCTTGCTGTGGATGGACAACTGGTACCGGGCACAATACACGACACACCCAGACGAAAGTGACGGGTCCCAAAACTGTACTGCAATTGCAGTACTTCAACTGAAACAGAGGCCCACGTACTGGGCAGGACATCCAGCCATTGAGGACGTGGCAGCACAGATAACGACAGTCGCACGGGCTCTGCAACAGCGTGAACGAGGAATCCCCTGGACTCTGCGTGACATGGGTTATGCGGATGGTTGTGTACCAGATACCGGAAACGTGAGAGCACCGTGGGATGTGAAAAGGGATACAAGGACTGTGCATGCACCGGTGTGGAGCCCGTTTGCCTTGTTTCAAGAAAAGGTAACCGGTGGTGTTGGTCTGTTAAACTTGTTGCAGTTTGCAAAGGACACAGCACAACAGACAAACAGGGTTCTACCGTTGTTGGTTGACGAAAACATACACTACAGGATACTAAAGTTTTTGTATGGGGCAAAGACCCAACGATGGAACATGCGTGCCTACCTGCAATACGTACGTGTATTTTACGGTGTTTGGCCTGCCTACAAGTTTGTTGTTACACACACTTTTTGGGTGTTCTGGCCTATTCTAACTTACCTGCGGAAAGGTCTGCTACGCCCTGGTTCAACCATAGTATCATACCCAAAACTGATAGTTATTGAAAAAACTATTCCTGCGCTGATGCTTGCCACACCCAGGATACTACGCCCGTATCGTCGCAAGGCACAGGGTGCAACTGCAATCAGTGGTCGTGACACGGCGCATGCCAACAGGGCAGCAGTGGCAAACGCAGTGATCCATTTGTTGTCGGAATGGTACCCCACCTGGTACGGGAGTGCAACTGGGCGGGAGAAAATAACAGTACAGGGTCTCCGGCCCATGAGGTGTTGCAGTTGAGTTTGTGTCTGTTGCTGAGGCTGCGTCGAGGACCGTGTGACACCGTACTGAAGTACAAATGCACCATCATGTGCACATTGCTGTACAACAGCAATGGCACCAGGAACTGCCCGGTCAGGCACACTCAGAGGAGTTTGGAGAAGGGATGTTGAGCAAGCTGGTGCGTGACAAGGCAAAAAACACCGGTTTTGTTACTGTTGAGGAGGTGGAAAACCATTACCTGTTACTAAAAGTTGGTCCAGGCAGCAAACGTGTGGGAGTTCAAAACGTTCCCCAGAACCTGGTACACAGGATGCAACAACGACTAACAAGATTTTTGGCAGCAGACCGGATTTGCATGGCCTACGTGGAATGGGAGCCAGACCGCGTCAGCACCGTTGCAACTTCGTGGCTGCGGAGGTTACCGAGATTTCCACCCTCACCAACGCAACCCCTTGGTTACGACCACTACCGGCTACTTGGTCACTGTGTACTGGATGCCCTCATTGACCAAAAAACAAATCCCACCAACCAACTGAAACGGAAACCAGATGCTGTTGTGGGGCAGAGAACACATACGGAGGCCGACAGACAAGAAGCAGCAACGCGCAAAGTGCGGCAACGCATGCGGTAACTGACACCCGCAGTGTGCGAGGTCTCGCGCACTAAAGGATACGAGAAACAGGTCTGTAATGCGATGTGAGTGCGCGAGGTCTGGCGCACTAAGTAGGTTGCTAAGTCCGGTGGAATTGGTCGCAGCAAAGACGGTTGTGTAACATATTTGCGAAAACGACTGGCAAAATGGCGTTTCTACTGATTTCAGAGTCCAAATGACCGTGTTTTGTGTCATGCCATTTGCCCTTTTCAGGTGTTTTTTGGCACCATGAGTCAACCAGGGTCGCCAGAACGTCCACCACCAGACGCACAGGCAATGGGGTCGTCACCAGGGACCGACCAAGGGGACACGCCGAAGAAAGCACGCAAGAAGAAGGGGGATAAGAAGCCCATACCGGAGATGAAGCTCACAGTTGACGTTCAACAGTGGCTGCGGAAGGAGAATGGTAAGGCAATGAAGGTAAAGATTACTGATTTGAAGATTGACAAGACCAAAGAGCGGGGACGGATCCGACAGATCGACCACGACAACGTTGCCAAGAAAGTGGTGGGATACCAAGCATTGCGGCCTTCTGGAGTTGCGGGTAACGGCATGGGACGATAGTGGTATGACTCCCTTTGCATTCGATCGACGACATTTCTTCTCTTTGCTGTGGTACATGATTTGCGTTGCCCATGGCTCGCTTTACGTTGTGAATGGTCATCATGGGACAGAAACATGCAGAGGGATTCAGAAAATGCGGCTCGCAGAAGTCAAAGAACTGGAGGACTGGCAAGAATATTGCTACGTTGACATTCTCAAGTACGAAACGCCTTGGAGGATCCGGGCCAAGGTTGCAGGATTGCAGCAAGCTGGCAGCCAGTCTGTGACGTGGATTCCGCTGTCCGAGGCGCTGGACAACATGTTGTTGTACATTGAGGACCAGAAGCGGGAAAAGGAACAACAAGATTTCGAACGGTTCAAAACTGCTGTTGTCGGTAACCGGGCTGCCGTCAACTCTGCGTTTCTTGCACCCGAGTCGTTGGAGGAACCGGGGCACACAGTATGTGTTCGTGCGTCACACGGTTGCAGTGCGCGAGGTGTTGTGCACTCCATGACACTGTTTTCCCTCGTAGGACTCGACATTCAAGCACTGGAATGACATCTACTCTCTGGCATACTACTGCGGCCGAGACGCAGTTACTGGTATGAAGAACCTCGAGAGTAAGAGCAAGAAACAGGACGTTACAAGACTGCCGTCAAGAAGCTGGAGGGGCTGCATCTACCAAGTTTATTGCAGAAGGTCTTTGCGCATATGAACCTGAAGGAATCGACCATACGCAGCACCCAAACATACATTGACACGTTGATTACGGAACAATGGGTTACTTTCCACGTTGACCATCCAGACAATAGGGATTTCGTCAACCAAACCGCAGGTATGGGTCGGTTTCGCAACTTCAGTGCGCGAGGGCTCGCGCACTCAACCAGCTTTTTCACATCTGCACAGTTGCCGATGGGAAGATCCGAGCAGAAGTCGTAGCTCTGAGCACGACGCAACTGAAGATTGGCCTGGGAAATTGGGGTTATTCGGAAAACGCAAAAAGTTCCAAGTACCGGTCGCCATGGCCAATGTGGAAAACGTTGACCGGTGCAC
Source organism: Eutreptiella sp. 'Long Island Sound 2002' (assembly GCA_964036045.1). Classification (NCBI taxonomy): domain Eukaryota; phylum Euglenozoa; class Euglenophyceae; order Eutreptiales; family Eutreptiaceae; genus Eutreptiella; species Eutreptiella sp. 'Long Island Sound 2002'. The sequence continues at coordinate 35,088,553 of OZ038392.1, forward strand.
CTCTGTGGCGGACTGGGGACAAGGGAGCACCTCCGTCACCGCAAACGCTGGCCGTGCGAAAACAACTACAAAGGAAGGCTGAGGCATCAGCATCGGCACCGACGACACAGATGCAGTTGAGTACTGGCGAAGTGATCAATGTCTGCAAGCAGGACGACCAAGGGAACAAGTGCACTTTGACAGCATGCCATATTGAGGATATCGAAGAGACAGCAGCAGCCCGTTTCCGGGACTTGCAGTACCCGTTATGGGTCGTCAACGTTGACCTTTTCGTGGAATATGACTCTGCAGGATTTGTTCCTAAGTGGTTGTTTGATGTGATGGTGTTTGGAAAGGACCTCATTTTCTATGGCAATGCTGATGTTTTGCACCGTATTGGCCGCGACATGCAGAGGCTGTGGCGTATGGAGAACGACAAGGATCCAACTACAGCGCGTTTCCATCATGCCCGGTTGCCGGTATACTCTTGGTTGTTGGGTTCCGTTACAAGCAACATGTATCAGTTTGACGGGCACTGTATGTGGATCGGAACAACGAGTCGCTAGGATAAGCAGGTATTGCCGCTTCTTTCACCGGTTTCTATGCCGTTGTGTGCGCGAGGCCTCGCTCACTGCTGCCTCCGTTATTCGTCTTTATTCATCGCATTTGCAGTTGCCGAACTATGTAACGTATTCCGCTCGACATTTCGAAGAGATGCATAACAAGAAGCTCGGTGGTTTTGTGCCTCTGATTCACGTGTTGTGGTACCTTGACAAGTATCTGTTGGACTGTGTGCATGCTGATGCAGTGGTTGTTGCGGATGACACGCCTGCCATGGCCGCAAAGATTGCGATGTAGGACGACTCAGGGAGGACTAAAGTGGCGTTTCTGGCTGTGTCAGCGAACAAGCAAAAGGGCCTTGCGAATGCTGTTGGAGGTGCTCTGCAGCATGCCATCATCATGCGGTACATGTTGGAAGCCAATCACACGGAGCAGGGAGCGATAGTTGCAACTTCTGATACTCAAGAAGATTAGCTTCTGCGTGGCATTCCAGTGTGGGTTTTGCACAGCAACCGGGGGTTCCAAGGGCACCGGAAGGTGCATGCTACAGAAGCCGTCCAAGAACAGACCGTGACTGAGGCCCCCGCTAACGACAGTGAGCCTGTTGCACCCGCACCTACCTTGCCAAGGCAAGCCAAGGTGAAGAAGACTGCCAAAGTTGTACCAACTCAGGGTACTGCAGCCAGAGACCGAACCCCCTCGAGTAGCAAGAAGCAGGCGAAAGGAAAGGAGAAGGAATCGGACAAGCCCGGAGAATCAGACGAGGACGATGCCCACGAGGAGACCCAAGAAGAGCGTCCGGCGCAAGTGCTGGAGACCCCGCAGAAGCGCAAGCGGGCGGCCGCCGCTCACTTCGATGCGAGCCCCGATGATTCAGGTAAGGACCAGCCAAAGAAGAAAGCAAAGACTGCTGCGAGTGCTAGTGCAGAGTTCAAGCCGCCCTCGCGTTCTGGTGCTCAGCCATGCCGTGGTACCGTTGCCTCCCCAAGTGGGAGAAGTAGGGTGGCAAGAAGCCTGGGTTCCAGGTTGGCTAAGGTTGCAGGACCAAAGAACAAGTGAGTCACCATTAACCCATGTGTTTTTGTCTCTTTTTGCAGTCATGTGTGCGCGAGGCCTCGCGCACTCGCCTTCAACGCGAATGCAATTATATGCCCTTAAGGGCTTGTACATTTTTGCCGAGCTTTTATTTCAGTGTTGTTTTTGTTGTCTTCCGTATACAATTGTTTCCGCGACCTTGAGTGCGCGAGGCCTCGCGCACTCAAGGACAGAAAAAAGCAATTTCTTCTGCACAACAAACTTAGGTACACTTGGAGACCCACGGAATGTCATTTTTGAAAATGGGCTCCTGAAAAGGCACGCACTAGTTGGATTTTGAAATACAAAAACAACAACATTGGGAGACACCATTCAAATCAATCAAAATAATAGTTTATTTCGGTAAACAAAAACTTAAAAAAAGCAGCAAATTGCGTAAAAGTCTATTTTTTTTTGTGATGTATGATTCATGCGTGCTGCAAATGGCCAAAAAGAATAGATTTTCCGGCTACCGTTTTTTGCGTCCGCCTCTTCCAAAAGGGGCTGCAGTTTGCGTGGGCTAAGTTTGTTTCCGCCCCTTCCAAAAGGGGGTGCAGCTTGCGTGGGCTAAGTTATGCCTATCACCGCACACACACATGTTTGGGGCTTAGGTTGTTATTTTTGGGGAACAATGGGGTAGGAGGAACCCCCCCCCCCTGCTATTCGGGGTATAATTAAAACAAAAGGTTACTTTTGGTCTTTTTGGGTACAAAACCTATTTTCATGTTTTTTCGTGCCTATATTATACTATACAGGTACACCGGTGTGCAGCACTGTTGTGCTGCACCACCCCAGAGCAGACAAAAATACTCCAAAATAGGCCGAATTCCAGGGTTTTTGATGGTTTGGGAGAAAGCTCGGGTGGGAGGAACCCCCCCATCCCTATTTTTGGGCCAGAGAATCCAAAGAAAATTGGAATTTCTATCGAAAATCCTCTATAGGCAGGTACACTGGTGTGCAGCACTGTTCTGCAGGACCAGCCCAGAGCAGGCAAAAATACCCCAAAATAGGCCAAATTTCAGGGTTTTTAATTTTTTTGGACAAAATTCGGGTAGGTGGACCCCCCCCCCCTATTTTGGGGCCGTAGAAACCAAAAAAATAGGTCATTTCTCGCGAAAAACCCCTTTTTGCTGACTTTTTGAATTTTGGGAAAAAACAGCTGCTAAAATCATAGGTGTTGGTGACTTGCTTTGCATCACTTTTGCGGAGACTGTATTTGACTAGGCTGCGATCTCCCAGCCATTTCGTTGTGAAACAACATGTGCAACAGCTTCTCGTACACTAAAACATACATCTTTTGCTTGAACAGAAGCATTTGCTTGGAATGTGAGGTTTCATTCCTAGGGTGGTATGCAAACTTTGTGCATAGCACCAACTAGTTACAACTCTTTTTGTTGTTGTTCTCGCTCTTGTATTGGTGATATTAGCCTTTTGGATTTGTCCTTCTATGTTTACAATACATATTATTAAACCTTAGAGTTATCGCTTTCAAAAACGTAACAATAAACCTATGAAAATAGTTTCACCAGGGTACTGTACAAAAATACACCCCCTGTAGATTGTTAGCTTTCGACCAAACTAGTGCTCTAGTGCTTATTTGCTACTATAGACAAACCGTACAATTGATTGCAAACACTTTTTCTTCGTCTACATTTGTAAACCATGGTGCGGTCGATAAACCATAGCACGATGAAGGATTAGTTTTCGTCGGTGACGACCATTGTTCGGAGCTGTCAAAAGTGTGATCATCTTGGGCAATGTTCAAATATAGTGAGCTACATTTGAAAATATGTATTGCCCATGAGATGCCAAAAATTCAGCTTTGTATGTAATTTACGTTAGGGTGTCCATGTAACTTTGATGCCAATGTAGATAAACATAACTTGTCAACGATTGTGCAATGGCCTAAAGAATTGAGGATAGAATTCATTTCGTTGTGTCACTAACCTGACAATCCAACCTTTGTGCAAATGATGCTCCCCAAAATACCTTTTCCCGGCCGACTAACACTATTGGATATAGGCCCACACATATGTAACAGTACTTGCAAAGCTATGAAAATGCAATTTTTAAAAAAAAACTTGACTTTCTTTTAAAAAAGAAATGTCTTTGCGGTCAACGTAAGCAATCTTGTCACATCTTGCATCAGGAAAAATCACTTTGTTCCAAATTCTATTCACTGGGCTGCAAAAATTGATGCGTGGGAAGGAGCAATTCATTTGAACTATGCCCCAACCAATTGTTAGTGGGGATTTTCTGCGCGAACCCCGGCAATAAAAGATGCACTTCTTTGTCCAAATTGGCCATCAATGCAATCTCCAAATGTAACATTTTCTGTGAATACCATTTGGAAAAATTGGGAAATTCTGTCCAATGTGTACTGGTTCAGGCGATGAAACGAATACATGCCTTTTGCATCTTTTCAGAGAATATGTGCAATCTAACACATATGAAAAACTGAGTTTGAAACAAATATGCAACAAGAAAACAAACATGTTCAATGCTGGTTTTTTGACCTAATTGTTCAAGAGAATAATGCACGATGGGGATCAACACACCACTGTGAGATGGCCGAAAAGCACAAAGTAAAAAACAAAAAAAACCCGTCAAGTCCCAAAAACCTCCGAAATTGGAGCAAAAAAAAATCCGAGATTTACAAAAAAACCTGTTGGTACAAAAGAAAATCTTTCTCGACGCCCTTGCAATGGACCCCCCCCCCTCAAAAAACCCCACATGCACCAGAAAAACCCCCCTTTCTGCCAAAAAAAACCCTGGCTTGCCCATGTATGCTACAGTTATGCACACATACACACACACCCCAACCCAGTCCTCCCATTGTCACAACTGGATTTTCAGCTTTCTGTCGGCACCAAAACACACCTTCATTCACAGCAGCCTTCTGTGCAGCCATCCGTTAGTAACCTAGTAACCCCCCCCCCCCCCCACCCGCACGCTCACCCCAGCAAACCAAAAGGTGAGTTTCATACTTTCACCCCAAACTCACCCCCAGAATGGACCCCAACAAAAACGGGATAATCTTTTTTTTTAGATGCGAAATCTTTTTTTTAGATGCGCTAAAATTTAAGAACAGTGCTAAAGTTTAAGTCAAAACAGCTAAAAAATGAGCACAAACAGCTAAAAAATGAGCAAAAACATCTAAAAAAAAGATTTCGCATCTAAAAAAAAAAGATTTCGCATCTAAAAAAAAAATTCCCTACTAAAAAAAAAGATTCCAACAAAACCCAAAATCTAAAAAAAAAGTCATTCGCATGTTTAAAAACGTCAAAAAAGCAGAATCTTTTTTTTTAGACGGCCAGGTAAAAAGTGAGATTTTGGTAAAACTAAGAGAACACAAAGCCAGGGGTGGGGAGGGGAGGCAGAAATGCAGTTCCTAGGGGCACCCCACCGGACGAATCATCCACATTCCTGAGGCAAACCCTGCAAAACAAGGCACAAAGCAAAGAACGGTAAAGAATGCCAACAAGACCGGAGCAGATGGCTGAGCACTTGCAGAACGTGCTTTTGCAGTACACACTACATTACGTGAAGATGATGTAACCCACTTGATGGCGTCGGGACATGCCACTGTGCAACTGATGCACAAGACGCCTTCCTTGTGGAGAGGGGCTAAAATGCCGTGGATTTTTGGAAATGCCAAACAAATACGGAAGCAGCATCCCTCCCTGTGTGCACCTGAAGATATTTGAAACGAGCAAAACTTGAGCATGAAATTATGGGCAAAATTGTGCACCCACTGAGTAGTGGTTGAAAACAACCTCTACGAGGCAATGCCACTCGGCTTTGTGCACCGAATAATGCCTCTAAACAAAGTTTGAGCAAGGAATCTGAACGTTGGGACTGACTGGGCAGACAACAAAGGCTGCAAAAAATGAGCATATAATGCAGGAACGGAAGTGTTGAATGCAGGGTTCTCAGGAGTTGATCACTATGGCTGGCAGACACTGCAGCACAGGCACGTGGGTGGCACAATGCACTGCAGAAGAAATGCGCAAAAAAAAACTGTGAAAAGACCTCCCTGTGAACAAAATCTGAGCAAGGAATCTGGAACTGGGGACTGACTGGGCAGACTGCCAAAGCTCCAGAAAATGAGCATACAATGCAGGAACGGATGTGTTGGGATGCAAATGTCCCAGGAGTTGATGACTATGGCTGTCAGACACTGCAGCAATGTACAGGAAGGTGGGTGGCACTTTGCAGTGCAGAAGAAATGAGCAGAAAAAACCTGGCTGGATCACTCTGCGTCTGAAAAGAGGTCCCCACTCAGCAACCACGACACACTGCTTATGTGGACAGGCAAACAGTGGGGATCACTGTCATTCTTCTTCCATGTACTGACCACACACCCGCAGAAAGACACGCTGCTCTCTGGAAAACTTCTGGCCCGTCAATTTCTCAACGGCCTCTGCGCGTGCCTGGTTCGCAGGTGAAAGGCGGATCTCAGAAGACTTGCGCCTGTCATGTACAATGACCTTCCAGAACTCATCACATTTCTGTTGGTCGTGGCGCAGGTTACCAGTGTACCCCTCGGGCACCTCAAAACGTTTCTTGTTGATGTACAAGGCTTCACGACTTTGCGATGTCCCTGGCTGGGTATTCACCTGTGCAGCTGAGCGCAGGGACGTTTTTGGGCCTGTAGCTTCGTGGTCGGAGTCTGGATACAAAGGGGCCTCTGATGCACTATCAGAACTTGGAATGCTATGAAAAGCAGCCCATGCAGCTGCCTCAGTAAGAAACACATCTGCAATGGAATGAGAACTGGGTTTCTTATCAGTCTGCCACTTGATCGTGCACTCAGAGCCCTCCACCGCGAGCACCTTACCCCAATGCAAATAACCCTTGTCCCCTGTACGCAAGTGGTGAGTGAACACTGCACACACTTTGTCGCCCTTTGAGGCTTTGCGATGCAAATCCTTAGGCACTGACTTGACTGATGGACCGTGCAACGGAGAGGAGGGGGATGGGCTGGGTTTTGGAACTTGTGCAGGGCCATGCTCCAGGGGAGGGGAAGGGCATGGGCTGGGTTCTGTGACTGGGGCAGAAGCATGCTCCAGGGAAGGGGAAGAGGGTAGGCTGGGTTCTGAGACTTGGGCAGGGGCATGTTCCAATGCGGAGGGAGTGGATGGGCTGGGTTCTGGGGCTTGGGCAGGGGACGGGTGGTTCGTTTTGGGTCTCTTTCCACAAATATCCGGCCCTGCTGGCATACAAGGAATTATTCTTCGTCTGATGCTTGCCATACATCCTAGGGTCTCGAATACCGGCACAAACAACACAAACCTGGTGTGGGTCGCATCTCCGTCAATGGGACTGTGGCCTCTTCCTCTGCGGGCGTGGCCTTGTGTGGCGTCCGTAGCTTGCGTGGTGGATGTTGCTGGTATCCCATTCGGCGGGCTTCACGGATCCGTACGATGTCCCACTCTCCTTGTTGACCTTGTTCTTGTGCCCAAAAGACATGCCAACATGAAGCATACCGCCAAAACTCCGGGCAAAAGCAATGCATTGCATTGAACCGCCTGTATTGCTGCAACAATTTGCAAGCAGCCGCATCCAAGGGGCCTGCATCAAGCACCGCCTGCAAAGCGGTCGTCTCCTCTGCAGTAATGGTCTGCGGGACTCCATCCACCGACGCCTTTGCGAACCAGTAACCACCCGCAAACTGCATGTGTGCAGTTTTCGCCAAGCGCATGCATTTCAGCTGCAGAGCGTTGGGGTACAAGCCAGCCACAGGCGTGGTGCGGTCTTTCGACCAATTGTGGAGCATGCGCTTGACCCATTTCAAGAAAGGGATGAGGCGCCGGCGTTCATGCCGAGTCCAAATGCGCTTCACGGAAGAATTTATGCCCTCTTGATGATTGTTTGTGGTTGGGTAGCCGGCGGGCAATGTGGCAATGCACCATGATGTGCCCAAATACTCCTTCCGGAAAGCCTCGGTGAACTTTTCGGGAACGCCTTGGGAAACCCACTCTGTAATAGCCTCTCCCTTCTTGTCGTGGTGCACTTGTGGGGACGGCAAATTGGCCAATTCTCGTACCGTTGCCATGACGGCAGGGTAAAAAGATCCCAAAAGGGTTGCCTTATCGCGAACAATCTTCGCAACATGGAAATAACAGTCGGCCACCATCATCCCACGGAACTCTGCGGCGAGCACATCCCGAAAAGCACCAGCATGATCCGCCATCCCCTTTGTTGGGCACCAAGGGGACCCATCCTTTTGCACCTCCTCGTGCACTGCCTTCAAGAACGGTGCGGTGACTGCTTTCCGCTCTGATGTTGCTATGCAAACAGCGATGGGCAACAAATGGTGTGCGACGTCACACGTACCCAGGACTTGCATGGTCAAGCCCTCTACCGTGATGGAGAACTGCCCGTCGATGGACAAGAAATCCTCCCCACGGCCCCTGCGGGCGTTTCGAATCAGGTTCGGCGTCGACAAGCAAGTCAAGAAGGTGGATCCGTCATCTGCAACGGATTCCTTGAAGCAATACGGCGAATCGTCATCAATTCGCTCCTCTTCCAGCTCGTTGATCCATTTCTCAAGCTCTGCCTTGGTACTAGGGGGCGGGGGGGCCCGCCGTGCATTCCAATTGGCGATCCACTTTGCCGACATTTTGCCTACCACAGGGTCACCAGGGAATGCTTCCCGCATCAAAGCCAGAGCCCGTTGTGGACAATTGCCTTGCAAAAGATCCTTGAGCTTAAGGGTCATGGGCAACGGCAAATGGAGAGACGTACCCTCCAAGTATGACGAATTTGTCCCATGCTCACAAAGGCCGATTTGTTTGATGGTCCACCGCCCAGCCACCTGGTCATGTCGCACGTACCGCTTGGTGTCACAACCCTCACAAGAACATGCGTACATGTTTTGCCGACCAGGAATGGACACAAAACGCCCATCCACTGTGCGAGCGGCATCCCTGGCTAGCTTCTGAGTTGCGAAGACTTGTCGGTGCAAAGGTGCAAACTCTACATCTGGGTCTTCAACGGTGGCCTCGGTGGAATTGTTGTTTGCCGAACCGGCAGTGGAACCGTTGTCTAGCGAACCGGAAGGGGCTTGACTAGGGCCTTGACCAGTGGCAGGGCTGGGGGGGACAGTGGGGGGACGCGATGGGTCTTCAGCAGCTACACTCAGCGTCGGTTCAGCAGGCCGGGGACCTTTCAGGATGATGTGGAAACATGTTGTGCAAATAGTTGGGCACCGTGGGTACATTGCAACAGCAGCACGCTGGAGAGCGTCGCCCAGTTCGGCCACTGACACAGTTGCATCTGCCCCACAAACACACTTGCCAGGCATGGGTTGTGGACACTGGAGTGAAAGGGGGGCAATCAGTGCAGCAAATTGTCAAGCATGGGTGTGAAAGGCAAGAAGGAAAGGGGGGCAGGGGGGTAGGAGTGAGACATTTGTTCCAGCTACCAGCATGTAGTCCGTTCCTCGATCTTGAGACGTCGGTTCCGCTGAGACTTGAAATTGTGCCCCTGGGCTCTGGCCAACATGGTTGAGTGCCCTACTTCACAAAATCCAGGCATTACCTATGATCCGTTCAAATGACCTCTCTGCATAGGTCCCCCAGCGAAGGGAAACCCCTGTTCTCTGAGCAGATGAAATTGTGCACATGGGCTCTGGCCAAGGTGGCTGAGTACCCTACTTTACAACATTCAGACATTACCTGTGATCCTCTCCGATGAACTCTCTGCATAGGCCCCCCAGCTCCAAAGGGACACCCCTGTTGTGAAACACAAGTTCTGCGTAATGCACCCAAAACCTTCCACATTCATGACATCCCTGCATAGGGTACCTCCTCACCGCATGTAGCAGGCAACAAGGAAAGAGGGTCACTGGGTGCATATTGGGTCAGTCCCGAAACCCAGGTTCCCCTACTGTATGAAGTTGTGAACATGGGCAGGGGTTGGCTTGATGCAGTAGCACTCCTTGTAACCCCCCCGTGCAACTTTTTGAGACATACATGATGATCATGTAAAAATCTTTTTTTTTAGCGCGGATTCTTTTTTTTTAGCACGGAATCTTTTTTTTTAGCGCGGAATCTTTTTTTTCAGCGCGGAATCTTTTTTTTTAGCGCGAAATCTTTTTTTTTATGCTAAAAAATAAGATAAGTGCTAAAAATTAAGATTTCGCATCTAAAAAAAAAAGCTTGGACCAACAAAAACCCACATCGACCAACAAAACCTACCTTTGGACAGCATGATCCCTTGGTTGCCCAAGTTTTTCCTGCTACACTTCTGCATCCCCCCTCCCCCCCCCCAACCCTTTCCTCCCATTGTCACAACTCAATTTCAAGCTTCTTCTCCTCACCAAGATGCGCTTCATTGCAGCACCCCTGTTGGTAAGCCCCCGCCCCGCTCCCCCAAGAAGACCGAAAAGTGGTTTTTATACTTTGACTCAAACTCCACTCCCTTGCAATAGAGCAAACAGCACAATGCAACACAAAAATGAGAAACACTCAGATATGTATTTAAAAGCCCCTGAATTGTACAAAAAAAACCCCAACTGTTCCCGCAACCTCCCCGCTTTGTCCGAAAAAAACCCCCCTTAATGTACTGGAAAACTCCAAAAATGTGTGTGGGGGGGGGGGGGGTACCTTTTACGCCGGGAGGGGATCAATGGCCAGTAGTGATTGACTGACGCCGGGAGGGGGGGAGGGTTGGTACATTTTGCGACGTTTCCACGGGGGTGGGGGGGGGGGGGTGGTACAAAGCAGGGGGATTTTTGGAGTTCACAAGTGTCATTGTGGGCACCTTAAAGATCGCGGTCTTTGATGCCTTCGTTTCAAACTGTTGTACTTGTGTCCGTCATTCTGGTGAAAGCAGTGCACCTTTGTCACCGGTTCATGGGTACTGTATTCATTTATGTCCCGCATGTTGTTCGTGTGTTACTCAGCACTGGGTGCACCAATACTACAGCCATCAGAATGGCCATTTAGGCGTCTGGGCATGGACAGCCAGGGTGGCAGCAGCCATTCAAGGAGGTACCCCTCAACACAATAATGACCACTGCTCGGGGCAACTGCGTGCAGTTAATCGTATTCTTGCAACCGAATCCTCAGGCAATACTTTGCATAAGCTGAGATACAATGTCACTCATCAATGACAGCCCATTTGTGGGGACACTATGTTCAGGTGTGTGGTGTAGCATGTGCTCAAAAGAGGATGTTTGGTGTGAAGAAAAGTGGGACAGAAAAGTGTGATCGCATCCTGGGGGGTGAACCGACGCGCACCGTTGTACTCAGCGCAGCTCCACGACCGAGACCCGTCGCCATGGCACCTGGGGATATCTGCATCTGTCTTGTTAGCCTAGCGATTCCGGGGGAACCGCCCTGTCGCGTGCGGCCTCCGCGGCAGTTGCGCCTGCGGCGTAGCCACTTGAAGAAAAGTGGGACAGCATTGTTAGGAATCTGCGCCCCAGCTGGACTCAACCAATGGCTGTGGCGCTGATGACATAGAGAATGGAGTGAAGACACATGTCTGTGCCAATCAGGATGGGGGGATGGGTTAAAAAGCCAGGGTGAGGGTTAGGGTACATGCTGGCGCATGGCAGCCATATCCTGGCTATCGGCAAATTGGGGCTCTGCCACTTGCATCTGCAGCCCCAGTGAACTCGATTCTTAGGCAACTGCACACAGCGCTCCTGATGTTGCAGCAGCCTCCTCCTCCGACCTCATCCCGAGCCGCACTACAAGGTCCCCACAGCCTTTCCAATCCGAGTCTTTTCGGGATGGGAGCTTCTGGGGTATTGGGGCTTTCTGTGCACTTGGGGCTTAGCTTAGTTTAACTTAAGTTAATGATACTCAAAAACTGCCAGGCTGCGCTGTGCCCAAAAAGTCAGCAAATGTGGACTGATCATCGAACCTGCTGTTGAACAGTCCCAAAACTTGATAAAGACTCCGTACATCTGCCCATGGGACGTAACAGGCAAGTGGTGAGCGATTGTCTCTGGCGGTTGTTCAGTAAGAGGGTCAGGGCAATATGACAGGGATGCACATGAGAGGGAATATGGCAAGTGTCCACTGATCACCTCTCATGAAACACGTGAAATAGACACACGCAACAGACACGGCGAGTAGAGAGGAATCCTACACTGGCGCTGCCTCCGACTATAGCTTCCGGCAGCCTGGATCGCTACAGCCACAGTGCACGATGAATGGTGGAGCGTTGCGCACAGCAAAACATGCTGACGATACGGATAAGAGACAGTCAAGCGAAACCCACCGAGTGACACAGGCACGGAACGGCAGAAAACAGGGAGGACACGTGACACAGTCTGCCATAAAGCTGCACACTACACGTGTCACATCAGGTCTCAGACAAGGTGACTTCCAGCCCCCTGGGGCCCCCCAAACGACAGTGGCAGACGAGTCAAGTGGCTCCCTGCCCGCACATTATCATTGATGCAGCATGCTGTTGACTTATATGTTCTGGGATTGCACATAGGCAAAGGCCCTGTCCAAACAACACTGGGTGCTTTTGCCGTTGGCGGCTCACTGTGGGACCCCTGTCAGGGCAACACTAACACTTGGTGAACAAGGCAGCGGCCCAGGGCATTCAGGTGCTCGGACCACCAACAAGGAAAGCCCGAATCCCCGGCATCCCCGGCATACCGGCAGCCCAAAAGTCGATCTGAGACAATCCCCAAAACATGTCACAGAGGGTCTGCACAGAGCAAATGCTCCAAGTAACAAAGACTGGTGCCCTGGATCAGTGACAGAATCCCATTTCTGTGCTCGAAAAATAGAACATTTTTGTAGATGGTAGTGATGGTTGATTTTGGTGCTGTGGGGGAAAAAAGAAAGAAATGGAAGCCACCCATACAAAGGATCTTGACACCCGATCGCACTGCGAGGATGACGCCCCCCCCGTAATGGCGCACATGATAACGCGAGGCGTGGAATCGTCGGGTTGTAATGCATCAACCCGCTGACTTGGGGCTGCGGATAACCGGCTGCTATGCACCGCCGGAAAGCCATAACCCACTGTCACTCAACCGTCGACCGGCACCAGTATGGGTAGGGCTGTCCTGGACTCTTCGAGGCATCCTCACGCCCTGAACACCTGTAATCCACCGCGCAGCTCAGTTCCTCTTCCCAGTGTCACCTTTGAAGCTTTGAAGCTTCCACGAGCTTGCACGCGGCCGTGGGCCTTCAACTTTGCCAGATACCGGATCGGGTCGACCGCATTGAATGCAGATAGACGGGGATCATCAGGTACGAAATTCAATGGAGTCACGAATTGGAAGACAGTGTTATTTAAGGGACCTACATCAATCTTTGACCCGGAAACAATTCAGCTGCTGGACCATGAAATCGTCTGGAATCCGTGCATTGGTTATGATGACCACGCGGAATTTGTTCATGTTTTCTGGCACCCACTGAATCGGCTTGAACTCCTCTTGCTCCTGAAAGTGAAAGGGGGAATGGGTATGTGGGAACCAAAAGGCGTGCTGCACCGCGGCAGAGAACAATCACGCTGCACTGTCACCCCCAAAAGGCATGCTGCATTGTGCCAGCCAAACGGCATGCTGCAGAAGGGAGCACATCAAATGGCCTTGGATGTTTCACTATCCCCTTGAATGGAGTGCTATTCCTAGATTTCCCAATGCCACGGCTGGCATTGAACAATTAGGCCCCACCCAAATGGGCCATGACTTGCTAGTAACTTGGGGGCCCTTCTACCTTTTGCCTGCCACATTCCAAACAAGCATGTGCCTCATCTCTACCCTTCCCCCGGCCCCCCAAATCTTCACGTCCCAACCTCCTATGTCCTACAACTACTTGCACCATAGATTCTTCTGCCCCTGTCTGGTACACAGCCTTAGCCTCAGCCCCACTCACTATCCATGTCTCCCTCACCCTCACCTTCTGCCTCATCCTCACCTCCCCCCGCCCCCCCCCCCCTTCTTGCACAATCATGGGCAAAATTAACGAAAACAATGGTAACATGGGGCATTGCGCACAACCTATGGGAGGACAAAGAAGGGAAATACCAAAAAAATGCCCAACCCTCACCTAAACCATGGACTCCGAATAGCGCAGCAAAAGCGTCATCCTGCAGTTCCTGCCACCATGAGTGCACGGCATTGGTTCCATCCATGCCCACCGGCTGGTCCAGGGTGGCTGCCTCCATAGGGGCATCCTTGTCTGGGGGCACCATACATCTTTGGCCACCACTAGGCCCTCCATTGCTAACTAGTCACTCAACACAGTGGGGTCCAGCGCTGGGTGGGCTTGAGCCGACCACCTCAGGGCTGCCGCCACGGCCAGAACTGGCTGCGCGGGCTGCATCTACACTACTATATGATGGATCACCACCGTGAAGATTCTGTCACCGAAAAGCAGCTGACGCTCCAGCCAACGAGCCAACCAGCCGATGAGTGCTCGAGCCGGGCAAGAGATGCCGCTCCACACCCACATAGGGGGTGTTTGGGCTGATTAGGACCCAGTCCAAATCCCATTCAGAGAGGTGTCCCGCTTGCCACACATCATTTGTTGGTGCGCTTGGCGGGTACAAACTCCAGTAGCCCACCAAGGGCTCTTTGCCATTCAGAAGGGGTGTATTCCGGTCTGCCGAGAAAAGCTTGATCCTCCGGTATGCCGTCTTGAAGAACGTGGCCGCCTCACTTGGTGGTGGCTGCCAGGGCCGGTGGGAGGGCACATTGAGCGCGGCCACTGCCACCCCGAGCGGCAGCTCCACTCTGACACACAGGGAGTACTCTTGTTAGTGGGCCCTAGCCCTAACACCAAGCGATGGTGGAGCAGGGTGGCCGATCCCGCCCCCGCCCCCAAAAAAAACCAGCAAACCAACGTGGGAAGGTGGTGCCGACTGTGGCTCCATGGCGGCTGCGAACAGAGCAAGAAAATAGTCAGCCGGGCAGTTTACGGGGTCTATGCTCCCCGCAGCTGGTTGTCACCAAACATAGGCCTGCCATGTCTAGCAGGGCTATGGCGAGATGCTCTCGTGGGGTTTAGTGGAAACGGGCCTCGTCCATCTGTGCGGCCCATGGGCAAGGCCCCAGGCTAGCACCTACTGCACACTAAGTTCCACTGTCATCGCCGTAGGTGGCTCCAACTAGCCGCATGGAACCCCGTCACCAGGGGATAGTCGGGAGGATAGACCGACCGTGGCCGTCCACAGCAATCTGCAACTCGCACACTATGGGCCCATGATAAACTGCTCCAAAACCCTTGCTTTTTTAGGCGGCCCATGGGGTCCAGGCGGCGTCCTGCTCTTGGTGGGTCAATTGGTGATTTGTGCATGGCGTGAGGCCGCCTCAGGAGGTCAAACACATTTCAGCACAAATGTGTGCCCAAGAGACGGCGGGGGGGCATGGGCGGTGATGAAAACGGGGGTGGCAGGCCGGGATCATCCACTTGTGGACTGTGTGGGTGCTTGGAACGCCCCCGGATTCCTGGAAGTCGGCACGATTGTGAGTGAAAAAAGGCTGGTTCCAACGGACTTCAGGGCCCATCGAAGACACTACAGAAAGTTGCTTTTTTGACTACAACGCCAAAGCTCTTTGTCACTACACAATCCCAAAAGGCCTGAAGTGCAGATGATACGGTGCACAGTGGGCACGGCGTGCGGTGCGACGTACCGGGGGTGCCCGGCGGGCACGGGGCCGACGGCGCAATGCACAGTGCACCGAGTGCAACGGAACATGTGCAGAGCGGAGATCGTGCGGTCTGCGCTGTGCGTGCAGTGATGTGTGCGCGCAGTGCCCCGCACGTGGCGTGCACGTTGTGCAGAATGCCATCGCATGCCCCACCCGCCCGGTCCCATTGCGTAGTTTTAGGGTCAGAGTCTGGACCTTTTCTTCTGCGGTAAGGAGGTCTTCATACAACTTTTTCTCAATGACTGATCTGCACAGATCAAGCGCCGAGAGTGGTCAGGGCGGGGGGCGAGGAGAAGGGGCTGGACTTCGTACAGGTGGGCGTCAGGGGCGAACAGAGGCAAAGGCATGTGGCAGTGCACGAATCAATGCGAGGAGCTGTCTGTGGGTGCAGCGTGTGGACCGTTCTTTGCGCGGGGGTGGGCTGTTGTTTGGGCAGACTGCAACACGCGCTGGGGCTCACCCTGATACCGAACGCCAAACGCCAGGGCGGATTCATAACACGACATGATCCCCAGTCCCTCGACATGCCACAACGACCACCACCCCAATATCTCCAGCGATGCAATGCAGCAAATGGGCTGTGAGGGGTCTCGCGGGGTCCGCCAGGGATCCGGAGTGTGCAGCCCTCTGTCTGTGGAGCTAAACTGAGAAAAGAGCTCAACTTCTGTGCATTGAAGGCAGACCATCAAACACAGTCCACGTGTTCGCAAGCTGACCGCATGCGTGCGCACCCCAGAGGCCTTGCTAATCCTGCGGCGCACATCAGCGGCAGTCACCAATCAACAATACATTGGCCAGCCTTCCGTGCCTGAGCCCCAATGCCAACCCGATGCATCTTCGCAGCGTCTACTGCTCTCTGCTCACCATCATCCGGGAAGAGCAAAGGTCGTCGCACAGCGGGCCACGCGCAGACCTGTCGATAATCTTCATCCAAATACCAGACTTGACCCTGTCAAAGGCCACTGACAACCTGTCCCACTTGTCCATGTCCATCAAATCGAAGGCCAGCGCATTCCCAAAGCGGATCGCCCTCACGAGCATGTACCGCAAATTCTCCGGGTCCATGTCATTGGGATAGAGGCTGTTGAGGTACTGCAGGTCCGCGTACTGCAGCACTTTGTTGGCCATCCGCGTAGGGTCGATGACCAGGCAATGTCGCCCATCCTGCGAGCGCCATCGACAACGGCAGCGGCCCATACGCCCTCCGACAACTCCCACGCGCACACTTCTGCCACACCTGAGCCGCGTGGCTCAGGGGGAAGGGGTACGGCAAAGCACGGCTGGGTCTGGGGCCTTGTACTGCCCCAATATGTCCAGCAATGCAATGCACCAAATGGGCTGTGAGGGGCCTCGGGGGTTCTGCCAGTCATCCGGAGTGCGTAGCCCCCTGTCTGTGGAGCTAAACTGAGAAAAGAGCTTCTGTGCATTGAAGGCAGACCAACAAACACAGTCCACGTGTTCGCAAACCGACCGGAATGGTATCCACGTGCCCCATCTCTTGCCCACGGTGCGGAAACCCGATCGGTGGGGGCGGCCAACGGCGCTTGCTGAACAATGTGCGTCGCGGCCAGGCCGCGTTGATTCCTGACTACAGTAGAGTATGCCAGAGCGATTCTAGAGGGTGACGGCCGGGGTACGGCTTGTGTGTGATGCGGCTGCACCGCCTCCGTCCCTGAAAGTACGTTGTCGTATGCCAAAGTGCGTCTGGAGGGTGACGGCCATCGTTGGTCCACGGCCAACGTACTTCCCAAGGCCCCGAGGCCCTTCGTACCTTCAAGGCTTCCGAGGACGCTTCCCGGGCGCCGCAAGACCCAGAAACCCAGCAAATTGGAAGAACAAATCGGCAAAAACGGCGAAAGTCGGCAGCCGATCGGGGGGGGGGGGGGGGGGCTGCACGAGGATACGTCTCCTCACATCCGTTGCTCCAGGACCCACACAACTGAAGTACTAAACGGACACGGCGCAGTCCAGATCGATCAGGTACGCCCGCACAGACACGCGGCACGGCTGCCGGTACCAAGCGTCCCCTTCAGGATCAGACCATCGGATGTCCTCACCTCATCCAACGCCTGCGGCGCACGCAAAACAACCGCTTTGCCCGCCAGTCAGGGCATTCAGACCGTACGGGGCGCGCCCTTCCCTCGCACCCTTTGACCGACCGCGAAGCCGCACCGCACCCCCGTCGCATCATCGCACACCTCCGCCAACTTCCCCCGCCGGTCCTGCACGATCAGGTCCTCCAGTTCCGTCAGCAGGATCACTTGGCCGATGTTCATGGCGTCTTTGCCGGCGGCGGCCGCCTCCGCCTGCTTCAGGTCCTGCCGGCGCATCAGCAGCAGCTCCTCCGTCTCCGCGGCCTTCTTCTTCGCCTCCGCCAGGACTGCCTGGGCGTGTGGGCGTGGGCCGTGGACTTGGGGGACGGCATTTGCGAAGAATGAAGGGGCCGTGCACACGGATTGGGCGGAGAAGTGGTGGGGACTGGGCGGGGGGGGTATTAGAAAGGGGGGGGGGGGGAAGGGGGGGTCTGGGACCCAAAAGTTTGTGTACCAAAAATGGCTCAACAGGATTTTCCCTCTTGTAAAGTTCATGTTTTCTCACGATGGTCACTTTTGGTCGTGGGTGGGCCGGTCCGGGGGGTTACCCCCCTCCTCCTACGGTCCTACGGTGTACGGCCATTCCAATACTTCCGGGGGGCAGGGTATGATGGCGGGGGTTGCAGTCATTCAGGACATCGTAAGTTCCTGTGGACCCCGTGCGATTACTCGCCGCCCCCCCCCGTAATCATTTGCCGTATTTTCGTTCTGCAGTGGTCATGTCCGATGATGTGTACGCGTCGTATGTCTCAGTGTCGGACGGCGATGGGGACGAATTTGAAGATTCACAGGACGTCGGCAAAACCTGCCGCTCAATGCGCGCATTTGCTGCGAATACTCGTGGCCGTGTTTGTGAAGAAGGAGGACAATTCAGGAGAATTGCGCTTCTCGTCCACTGCCCAACGTACTGCCCTCTGGCCTTTGTCCAGGTGCCCTGCAATGCTTCTGGGCAATGTGCTTCTCCCCGGACCCTCTGCCAATATGCGTCTCCCCCTTCCGTATCCTTCGGGGCGCGGGGTGAGGGCTGCGCGTGAGTGTGATTCACGATCCCAACGCTCCGCAGCGTGAGATTGGGGGTCTAAGGGGGCCGGGCCGGGCCGGGCACCGCCGGTGTCTCATCGGGGCAGGGGGGGGGGGGGGCAGGGGGGGTCTGGGAAACCCCAACGTGTTTCCCTCAAATGACCGGGGCGTTCGCAGTGTGTTGATTGCACTTTGAGGGCGTGCTGTGTGGGGGACGGGGAGTGAAACATTTTCTTGGGCGTTTGGTTGCGGCGCTTGCAGCGCCATGCCGTTGGGCTGCGGACGCCCCGCACGTGAGGAATGGCACTAGCGGGTGTCCAAGCATTCCGAGAGGCATCACATAGACTACCAGCCCCAAGTTTGCCCCATTTTTAGCCATGAAAACTGAAGAAGGCACAGGAGGAACTGCAAGTGTCCAACAGGGCAGCAGGTGACTGCTCAGGGCTTTGCAAGCTTTTGGCTGGATCAAGTGTCGAAAGAAAAGGCTTGGGGAGTGATCCGGTTGGATTTTGAGGGCGTTGGCAATGGACCCTCGTTGCCCCAGGAGGTGAGGGGGGCTCTGTCGACACCTCCCCGCCCCAAGGAACACATGCACACACCATTGATCGGGCGCCGTCCGTCAATGGTGCCCCGTGGCTACTAATTGCGCTGACATGTCTTTCTCCCTCTGAACGACAGAGCGCCTCCAGAGCTACATGGCCCAGCGGCTCCCCCGTCCAATCAGCAGCTCTTGTCGGGCGGACTTCTGTTCCGCATTTGTGGAGGCACGTCTTTTTGGGGTGTGCGCTCCCGGCACTACCGCGGAATGTAGGGACTGATGCTGTGCACTCAGCGTGCAAACAGGTCAGTGCACGTTCCACGTTGGTCTGAATGGCAGAGATTTCACCGCAGCCCCCTCCCCGTTTTGAACAACAAAAATGTTCCATGGGGGGCTTTGACATATCTTGACAGAAATTGGTTGAACAATGGGGTGTGAAAATTTTTGTCTGGGAGGGGGGTACCATCACACCTCAGATCCTTGCAGCTGGGGGGGGGGGGGTACCCTCGTACACGGGGGAGGTGGGGATTAAATGCGCTGAGGTGTAACACCCCCCCCCCAAATTAGCCACTCGGATCAAGTCCTGTGGCTTCGGTGGAGGAAATGACATAGCAGCAAAATGTACAGTGATTTCCCCTCTTTCACATAGGCCATGGCCAGCCCTACGCAGGGCTGGAGGCTGCGAACAATGTCCTTTGGCATCCTACCGCAGGTGTCCCGCCACGACACGGACGAAAGGACGGATATCTTGTACGCGCCGTGTGGACCGCCATGCGTGTTCCTCTGCTCTCGTCCCACTTCAGGCTCCTGCCCATCATTGTCGGTTGCACAGTCTTTCTCGGTTCTGACGCCGTCTGTTTCCCTCGACCCCAGCCACTTGCCTGCCGCCGCCTGCAACGGTGCCTAGTAGTCCCCCACCATCATAACGCCATCTTGTCCCCAGTTCACAAAACGGACGGACCGGACGCGTGCACACGCATGCGCTTTGGAGACGACCTCCGCACGCTTGAACTCCGCCTCTGCCTTGGGCACGAGGGACGGGTCTTTGTACCCGTCCTGCCCGTCTTGACCCGCGTACACGTCCAACGCCTCCTCCCACTCCGCCCGGGACTTGAACGCAGCCTGCAACGCGTCCACGTTCTGTTGGTGCCGCTTTTCCAGTTCGCTGAGCTCATCCCCCAGCGATTGTATCTGCGAAAAGGAGTCGGAGGTGGTGAGGCTACGCAGAGGACAGCACGACGGTACTGACCGAAAAACGGGAATGCCGGTGCACGCCTACCGACCACAGAAACACCCCAGATTGGCCGTCGGTGGATCAACAACGACGTCGGCTCAATGCCAAGTGCCATCGTTCCCTCAGCGCCATCGGACCAACGGCCGCCGGCGGTCGACTCCCGACGCCCGTCATTCGACATCAGCCGCAGTGGGTCTACCACCGGGTCGTCCATCAGACACCATCGGTGGCTCACCACCCGACGGACAACTGCCACCCACGGCGGTCCGTGGCGGCGGTCTCAAGGGAGGCTCGATTGTTGCGTTGGGCGTGGGCCCGCCGTAGCCCCAACGCGTGCGTCTCAAGGCACGGAGGCCCCGGAGAGGCTGCTGCACAGTAGCCCCCGGATGCCCCGACGGGCTGCCCTTTCGGAGCGGGCCACGCTGCGGTACGAAGGGATGCCCTCTTCCATGTTCGTGGCTGCTTTTGTGTCATGTTTGTCCACTGAACGCACGGGGGGGGGGGGGGGGCTCCCGGCTCAAATGGCTGACGCCCACCCCATGTCATGGGCCGTTGCAGAGGGGGTGGGGGGTGGGGGGGTGCCACAATGGCCAAGAAGCTCAGCAAGTGGGCCCATCGGCACTTTTCAGCGGAAAATTGTGTGTCTAGTGTTCGTCCACCGGCGGTGGCGGAAAACGGTTTTGGGAGGTCAGAGCGGGACCGTCATCCCTCTGCTCACAAGTGATGCCTCAGCCCCTTGACGTCCCTCCCACGCCGGCGCCGGCGACACGAAGTCTTTCCCGAGACAGTCTTGGGGGGGTGGGGGGGGGGGCTCGCTTTGGGGGATTCAGCTCAAAAACCAACGAAGAGGGGCTGAGAGTGACGACCACCGCGCATCAACAAGGGCCACGAGGCACGAAACCTTCAAGCGGAGGTTTCCCCGGACGGGGCCTCCCCATCCCCCCCCCCCCTCCCCCAAAGCCGTCAACGCCCCTGTGCGGACCTCTTGGGATCACCAGACTTCTGCACTAGGGCACTCTTCACTGCAGGTAGGCCCTGCGGCGCTTGACACACGTCGATTGATACGAGGCATGCCCCCGCCCCCCCCCGTGCTCGCTGGCACGTGAGTGGGTGGGTGGGTGGGTGGGTGGGTTCGTGAGGTCGAACAGCCCCCCGCCCCCCCCCCCCCCCCCCCCGTGGGTAGGACACCTCCGGGGCCTGGGTTTTCCAAACTTCTGCTTCGGTGGGTTTGCCAGCGCGCACACACACACACCCGTGGCTAAGCAAAACCCTGGTTTCCACCGCTTCACTGCCAAAGACTGATGCGGCCGTCCTCTGCCCGATGACGGACATTGCCCTTCTTTTCGGTCAGAAAAAGGGCTTTCTAACCAAAAAATGCTCACCGTTGAGGCTTGGCTGTGCCTTTCACATTCCCCCCCCCTCCAATTCTTCATGTGAACAAGTGCCAAAGGGGTGCTCTATGGCCACAAATCTGAAACCAAGCGGGACCAGTTTGGTCCCAAAACGGTGTCCCACCCAACCACCTGTGCAACGCACAAGACACGAGCATTGCACAGGGTTTGAAGGGATTAAGGGGTACCCTGGACCCCCGCATACGCCTGATCCCCCCCGGGGGGGGGGGGGGGTCCCGGAGCCCCACCCACGCAGAATTCTGAAACCCCCCCAGGCAGCTGCCCCCGCAGGGTAGGCCGCACACAAAGCAACACCCTGGTGGAAAAATGTCACTTTAGCAACAGATTTTATGTGCACTATGGAAGTGCTCAAGCGAGATGGCCACATTCGGAATGGGGGGTGGGGGCGGGGGCAGGGGCGGGCGAAGCGCCATGACGACAATATCAAAAACCGACCACCACAGACCCCCACCACCACTAGTGGGTGGTGTCACCACACTATGACCACCGTCAGGTAGTGTATCATGGAGAGGGTCTATACAAAAGACACCCAACTCGACGCCAGACCCAAGATCCGAGACGGCTGCCCCAGAGAGTATCCGGGCGAGACGGCAACTCGGATGCCACACCAATCCAGTGGACCGTAGCCTCGTGCACCGGGGCGGAAGGCGGAGACGATTGCGCCGAACACTGCACTACCAAGGTGGAGCAAGACACCAGGAATGATTGATCAGAGACACTGTTCTTGTGGGAAAGCAGATAAATTGATGTCGGAATGAGTGTGACACTCAAAAGGGGAAACAAGGCGGTGGTCATCTTAACGGAAATGCAGTGCGAAAGGAAGTGCGGGCTGGTTTTGGCTGACTTAATCTTTGGAGCCGAAATCCATACAGGGGGGAGGGGGGGGGGATTCGGCAGCCCCAAATTTTGGTGCCTTGTGTACAGTTGCGGGAACCACCGTGAGGTACACAGCGGATACACAAAAAAAATTTGGGGTACACACTAGCATAAAGACTGATCCTGACATACAATACACGCCCACCAGTCCCTCCCTACAGAAGAAAAATGCTAGTTGCCGGCCCGGGAGCGAGGAACGCCCCGGATTGCGCAAAATTTTTTCGGGGGAGAACGTCCGCACCAATCTGAAAAACGAAATTCCCCCCCCCGAAATTTTCCCCTGTCAAAATACCACCGCCACCCCCCCTGTGCCCAATGGAGCACTAAGTCCCAGGCTCGATGCGGATGTTGTGCTGTGATTGTGTTTTGGAAATGGTTTTGGAGGATTCACGTGTGAAGTAGACTCCGTTGACATTTTCTTCTTCAGCAATGCCCGCCGGGTTCGCATGCACGTATTGAATGTGATACGGATGGAAAATGTGACCCCTGTGTTGGTGGCGTATGTAGTGGCGTCAGCTCCAGCCCGCACCCCATTTTCTAAAGACTGGGGCATCCAACACAATGCCTTTTGGCGATTGTCAGGGACCTCGAAAGCAGGATCTCCGGGGTCTCGCATCACCTGCCCGCTGGTTCATTGCACACCTTCGCCTCCACTTGGGCCTGCTTGGCCAAGAACTTCTCATGATTCGCCTTGGCCCTGACAGTGAGGAGCTCTTCCGTGACCTTGGTGTCCCATTCCGTCAAAATCTTCTTCGTGGACTTCGCCGTCACATCCCCAATGCGCACCATCCGCGGGTCGGAGGCGTTTTGCAGCAGCAGCTCTACAACCTGCGGATTGTGGGGGGTTTGAACAATTGGAGGGAAATGGCGGCTCTCTGGAGCAACAGGGGCCCTGAGGGCACCAGATGGGAGCCGTGTCAACCTGCTGCGGTTGGAAAGTGCCTCTGGACACTTTACTGGTGGCTGTTGGAGGTTGGCCAACGGCGGTTGATGCCTCAACTGACAGTTATTGCCCGGAATCGCAAGCTGGCGACTGACCGGGGGGGGGGGGAGTTTGTCAGAACTGCAAGGGGCAAAACGTGTCAGAAAAGGGGTCCTGCACTGCTGATTGCGCACCACCACCATCCCGAGACATCCCGAGGGGAATCAGCCAACAAAAAGGCACCACGTTGAGGAGAGTGAACCCTCGACCAAGCACCAACGGTCCCCAAGACAATTTTGGCTCGCTGCGGCATGCTGTGGCATGCTGCGGCATGCTGCGGCACGCTGCGGCATGCTGCGGCATGCTGCGGCATGCTTCAAGCTGTTGGTCAAGGGTACCTCCTGTGATCCCTCGGTTGTTTGAGTATCCTCAGGACTTGACATGTCAAAACAACACCAAAAAAGCGAAGATCTGTGCAACAATAGAGAGGAACTGACAGGCAAAAAATTGCCCTTTCCGGGAATGGAACCCACAACCCTCCAAACTGGGGCCTGGTACATAGACCACTGAGCTACCACTCAGTTCTGAGATGCTTGTGCAACAAAGGGTTCAGAGGTTTGACATGTTATGAAAAAAAAGTCCGCCATGTGAAAATTTTGGCTCGCTGCGGCATGCTGCGGCATGCTTCAAAACCCCCACCAACAGCTCCCAGAATCTGGCGCTGCGGCATGCTGCGGCATGCTGCTGCCGTTGGTGCTTGCCCTCAACCCCACGCGCAGCACCGCCCATACGAGAGACTGCAACGCATGTCAGGTCAGCGGTGGGGTCTGACAGCCAAAGCATTGAGCACGCATCTGGTCCGGCAACAGTGGGTGCCTTTCCAGTGCAGCAGGAGGAGACAAGAACATGTGTAGTCTCCCGGGCGCCTGGTGAGTAACAGAGGATGGCACATGGCAGACCTGCATCTGTAGCACAAATGGTTTTCCCGGAGGTTCCGCAGGGTAGTGCAAAGGGAGTGTGCAGCAACATGCAGCAAACTGCCGCGCTCTCTCTCCCTCACCTCTCCCCCCCCCCCCCGCATCAGATGGTACCCGGTGAAAGAGAGTGTGATTTTAGACACCCGGCGACTGGGGCACTACGTGCGGGCCATCAAGCTGTGCTCCACAGTGAAGAGATTCAAGGAGGCTTTACAGAAGGTCACAACAGTGGCTATGAGGAGAGGCTACGGGATGAGGGAACAGAAAAGGACATGGGGCAAATTCCTAAAACAGCAGTGGCGGGCGCAGGAGGTGGAGGAAGGAGCAGCGCCGCGAACTGCGGAGGAGCGGAGCGAGGAAGGAAACGGAGAAGGAGAAAGAAAGGAAGGGAACGAGAACCACAACAATCAGGAACTATAAGGGAAAGAAGGGACACATCAAGCGGCAAGAGACACAGAAGAGGGGGAAAGACCATCACCAACACACAAGGGGGACTGACAAGAAAGAGAGGAAGTGGAAGAGGGAGAAGGGAAGCCTCACACATTTCAAAGGGGAAGGGGAACAGAGGAGGTCGAAGGAGTGAGCACAATAGGGGAATCACCCGCATAGGAGCCCGTGGAGGACCGCAGTCAAACGGAGCAAGACAGGCCGAGGGAACAAGGGAACGAAAACAGAGACCGGAACACACCTAGAAGCGTAGGTGGAAATGGGGGCAAGCAGGTCAAGGGAAGTTGGAGGAGTATTGCTAGCTCCCAAGGAAGAAGGAAGATGGAGGAGGACAAAAACGAGTAGAGCGGTTGCCAGCAAAAAAAGAAACGACATAAAGGAGGCGATCGGAAACAAGGGAAGAACTCCAAGAGGAGGGTATAGTAGAAATTCAAGAGGACTTCCTACGTCGGTGGACCAAGCGGGTCACCGCCCCCGCATCAGACGGGAATGAAACCATGGAGTTGTAGCAAGGGGACAAAACGGCCACGGGAGAAAAAGTGGAGGGACTCATGATCGCCCCACATGAACTATAGACCAAAATAGAGTGTGTGGTGGGAGAGTGGGAACTGGAGGAGGCGATGAAGTGGCGAAGGGGCATGGGAGGTTGGTGGTTGGGATGGATACATAAACACCCAAATCACTTGCTAGTGCTGTCGACGCAAGACGTTTGCGCCACAAACGCATTGGGGATACACCTCAGGTCCATCCTACTAGAGGGAAGGGCACATGTAGCCATGGTCCACAACTGGGTCAACATGAGGGGGTTGGGGAGTGGCCAGCGCCCCGAAAGCTTATAAACTTACCCAAGAGGGACAAGAGGCAGCCTTGAGGTGTGCAGCAAGGGCACGGAGGGCACCCGGTGTCCCCCATGACTACCACACACACTAGGAGGGAGTGTGGGAGGATAACCAGCCACATGACACACCAACAGTTTTCTTGTTCCCCACTCTCTCCTTCCATGTGCTAGATGCAGAGTTTCTGCTCTACCCTCAAGTTTTGGTCCTTTTCCCTGTGCCTTCCCCTCTCCCATGCTTTAAAGCTCCACTTTGTTGTATCCACCACTTATTGTGTCCTATTGCCCAGCCCTTGGCCTCGTTTTGCGGTAACTATGATCTTGATTTCCGGTTGTTCCCTTGTTATCGGTGTCGAAGAGGCAACGGAGGAACCAGAAGGCATGGCGGCGGAGCAAGCACACAGGGGAACAGTGGGAGAGGAGAGGAGAGAAGGAGGAGAGGAGGGGAGGGGGGCCCACACAAAGGACGGGGAACCAACAGACGGAGCAGGGTCTAGAACAAAAGACGGATACACTATCAACAAGGACGGCCTCAACCGTGGAACATGAGCACTATTCTCCGAAAAGGGGGGGGAAGACAACTAGGGAAGGACCCAAGCTTGCGTGTGGTTGTGCAACGGGCCATTATGCGTGTGGTTGTGCAACGGGCCATTATGGAGGGGGCAAGGTGCGGTCCACTGTGGCAAGGGACATTGGATCCATCTGCAGTGTGTGGGGTACATGGCAGATAAGGGTTGGAAGGTGCTCAAAGGAAATAAAGAGTTCTAGTGTAAGTGCAAGAAAGCACAAGAGTACCAAAATGACTAGAGGAGCCAGAAAAGGAAAGACTACGGCGATGTCAGGTGAAGACCACAGACAAGCGTGGAAAGGGGGTAAAAGAACAACAACGAGACAAGAGCACAACCACTAATGATGACATAGAAGGAGAAGTGCAAGCTCCGAGAGAACAAGGTGGAGGAGGCCCACAGAGGATAAGGGAAGCGACTAGGGAGAAAAGAGGAGCCTCAAAGAGGAAGGAACACGAAAGCGAAAAGCAATAGAGGAATGCGGGCGCAATAGCAAGGAAAACTACCGTAGCCACATGATCACGGGGCATAGGGGTGGAACTAGAGGTGTGCAAGGGGGTGCAATTGGTGGGAATGAAACAGGGAGACTTAGAGGCGTGCAATGGAATATTTGAAGAAATGGTGGTGGGGGGGGGGGGCTGGATACTCCTGGTGGGGGGAGTGAGGAGAATACGGGTGGACATCCGAAAGCTATGAGAACGGATGTGGTGGTTGAGCCAGTAGAAGTCCTACCAGCGGACTTTGCACAGGTCGGTCTGCATGCCCAATAAGGGATGAGACCTAGGGCTACAAGAAGATGGTACTCAAACACCATCTAGACAAAATCAAGAACAACCACGCGAAGGCAACGGAGTTGTCAAGGCGTTGAACACGTTGTATCAGAACTGCAAGGGTAACATGGCACAGATAGGGCAGGGAGGGGGAAACCAACCTGCCCCACAACCATACCACACAAACTTTCAGTTCAACCCTACGTACTACACATTGAATTTTTGCGGGTAGAATGAGCCATGCAGAGAGACCCCGCAGCAGGCCTAGCAGCACAGCAAGGAGGAGGATAGTAGGGACCAAGAGTCGGAACACACGTGGAGTTCGTGGCTGTGGGGAACAAGGAAAAGTCGACAGGCGGAACCACAGCCAACACAAGCGCCCCCACCCCAAAGATGCAACACAAACACAACTAGACCACTTACCTTTGGGGAGAAATTTAGGAGATGCACAGCAGACTTGCTTAGGCGGAGACCGGATTCTGAAGGAAAAGAGGAGAAGGGGTGGACTACCCAAATGGAGGAAGACGGATGTACCTCATGGGACGGTCTACCTAGTGCAGGTAGTGGCAGTGTGTGTGTGTGTGTGTGTGGGTACCGGAGGAAAGGGTATGGGCAACGGAAATGTTTATCGTGGGAGAGGGGATACACTTCATTGTAGACGACCCAGTGAGACTCATGGCACACCCAAACCGCGCAAACACCATAGCGGCTGAACTGGGAATGAGAATGTATGGACATTAACACATGAGAACGTATGGACATTAACACAGACAACAATGGGGGGAAGGTCTACCCATACCACACACCACAACAATCACACAAGGGCACGGCGAGGTGGGGGGGGCTAAAGAGTGGTGGCGCACTGACATTGGCAGCGACCAAATCACAGGTGAACTAAAGACCGCGGGACATGGATGGCGGACACAGCCCCGTCGGGACCCGGACGTTCAGACTGATTTCGTTGCCAGTGTCACAAGAGGCAACATCACCAACCACAACGCGGACACCACTTGGAACATACACCCCCCGCCACACCCCAGCAACAACTGCATCAACACCAACCACGACGCCAACGCCACAGCAACACTGACACCGGTAGAGGCTAGCCCAGGCCAGCCCATGGCAGCCTAGGACAGCCCATGGCAGCCCAGAGAAGACGCTTTGGGCATCGTAGGCCCCAAGTGATGCGCCAACAAATACTTGAGAGGGGGGTGGGGGAGGCCGTGGACTCCCCCCTTGCCCCAATGGGGACGCATACGAAGGGGAACTAGCCCTAGTCCCAAACCTTGAGTCTGACGGCAGGCGCTACGTGCATGGTCTACCACCGCCACGCCGGCTAAGGCGTTCATGCCAGCAAATAGCATGAAACTACGCCCACAATGGACTGGGATATGTGGGCTAGCAAAAGCAAGTGGCTAAGACCACCAACACCAAGTACACTGACGCCAACAAGGAGCCCCTTGCAGGCAGGACCTTCTGAGGGGGGAAGGAGGGGACAAGGCACAACGGCCACGACTCTCACCGCCCGCACCCTCCCCCTCCCCTTCCCCTACCCCCTCCCCACAGCAACACGTTCCCCTGCCGCACCTTAGCCCCGTGACACGACGAACATGAGGAGCCTAGAGGAAACTGGGCAAGGGGAGGTAACAGGAGGGTAGATTGCGCTCGCCGAAATTGGTGCAGAGCACAGAAGGAGGCAAAGGAAAGGACAAAAGGGAAAGAATCATTGTGGTTGCTAGAAGCCCCTGTCAAGAAAATCATCTTGCAGATGGCGGCGCCTATTGGCCTTTCGCCCTTGCACATTTTGACCCTCTATGGGTCCGAATGTGTTGTGGTTGCGTCAACGGAGCCCATGGATAACTTGTCCTATTTGACTACTCCAGGGTTGGCTGTCCCAAAGACAAGCAGTTCCCTGTGCCGTTGACTAGGTGCATCTAGATGCACATTCCGACTCCATGCTGGGTTTGCCAATTCTAGCACTGACTTGTGGGCGCCGGTGTGTGCACAAAGGAAAACAAACTAACAGCATGGCCTCGTGCCAACCCCCACCCCCCGCACCGCATTCCCCAACCGCTTGGCTGCTCTCTGTCATGCATCAAAGAGACAGACACACAGCTGTCCATATATGGGCATTTTACTTTTCGGGGGGGGGGGGGTGTAAAGCCCGCCCCCAATCCGTCCAATCTGTCCACAATCAGTCCACTGGGTGATGTTTGACCAGTCACATGGTGAGGGGACCATTCCCTTCCTGTTTTGGGGGTGGGGAATCCATTTTTGAAGGTGTTGGAGCCTGTCCTAACGTCCTCTTCTATAATGTTCAATTTTGTGTCATTTTTGCCATCATCACTGACGTCTGGAGAGGCTGCATGCGGTGAGTCTCAACCTTGCTGCTATGTTCTTCCAACATAGTGTCGGTTGGAGGTTGAATCCTGCAGAGAGGATTTGTTGCATTTGAAGTGTCAAAGCCATGTGCAAAATGACCGACTCAAAGATATGTTGGCTAATGTGACCGACAACCACCCTGGACATGGACAGCCCCGGGTAGGCTGGTGCTGCTAGTTCGCATCAAACTACATGGGGGTGTCCGGGTGGTTGTCGGCCAAGTTGGCCAACATATCGTTGAGTTGCCACATAGCACTTGGCTTCTACACATCAAATGCAACACATTCACCACGAGTGACTTGACCTCTAGCTGACAACATGTTGGAGGAATAGGGGCAGCAAGGCTGAGACCCACCCTGTGCAGCCTAGGCAGCAACAGGCCTAAGTGTTGAAGATTTCAAAAATGCGCCTCAGGTACCCAACAATATGGCCTTATGGGGGGTGTTTGCCCGGCGCCCGCCTTGTGCGCCTCGCGCTACTTTTGTATGAACTACCCCGATTGTAAACCCGGATTTACCCTCCCCTAGAGGAGCCCCCCAAGTCGACTACAATGGACTGCAAACCTTCCCTACAAAGCACACCGCAGATGAGGCAGATGTGTGTGCCTTGTGTTATAGAGGCGCACCACCATCACAGCTTGTGGTCGGGAGCATTATTGTGATGAATGTATTGATGCCCACACTTGAAGGTAACAAATTGTTTATTAGCCAATACATGAGTAATACACATTGATGTTGAAATTATCCATTTCGCATTATGTGCTCTCCTTCATCTTGCGTGGCGCCGGGTTGCTTTTATCAGTCCAAACATGAGGTGGGACATGGTCCCATGTTCCATAACAAGGGTGACGCACCCACCTCCGAATGCACAATTGCGTTAAATGCAACAAAACACGCACGGACTGATGCAACTCATCAGGGACGCCAGGCCAAATGTGCCACAACTGTCCAAACAAATGCTCAATGCGTGCCCTATACCACCCATGCACATCATGGTACGACTGTTGCCGAGCTTCCAAAGTTCCATTCTTTCTTCCAATGAAAGTAAAAGCAGGGGCCCGTCCATATCCCCAACCGGAAACCCACTCGCCATGCCTCTCAGGAATTCCAATATGGAAAGAGCTGCCTCATGTCCATTCGCCAAATCCTTTTCCCATCCATGTTGTGCTGCACCGTCTGCGACTGTTGAAGGGGGGGGGGGGGGGGCAATGTGTGTGTGCAAGGGGTACTGTATGTGAGCTACGCCAGCCGCAATGAATGGCATGCACAGCCGTATCGGAGAAACGCACTGCCAATCTCCATACAGTCCCTTGGACCACACGCAGAACCCAGGGGCAGCACACCTCATCATGCTCATTGAACATGGCGCGGTACAATGGGGTGCGGCCCTGCTCCCCCCGCGAGTTGGGATCCGCCTGGTGCTTGAGCAGGTAGTCCACTACGCCGAGCGCACCACCACAAGAGGCCTCCGATAACGGACTGTACTCCCCTTCGCCCTGACAATCTGCCTCCAGCCCCCACTCTAGACACTCCTGCACGGTCTCCATTTCCCCATCAAATGCGGCCTCCAGCATCATCTCCACCATTTTTGCCTCCTCCGCTTTGCGCTTCTTCTCCTCCTCCCGCTCCCGCCGCTCCTTTGCAGCACGCACTTGAGCGAGATGAGCTTCCATAAGAGACCCAGAAATACAGTGGGCACAAAAGAAACCAAGCGGCTGGAACAAAGGCCAAGCTAAAAAAAAACGGGTGAGATCCGAGGGGGCAAAAGGTGAGGTTGGTGTGTGTGCAGGATACCCCCCAGCTTGCGCAAGCACGGCCACGGTCCCAAAAGTCCAGGCAAAAGAACGATTCAACGCCCACCCCATGCTTAGACAGGGCCGTGCATGCGCGCGACACAAGTGACAGCAAAGCACGTGCGGGCCTTAAACCTTCCACAAAGCATGATACAATGCACAGACATCAAAACAAACAGCATGGGGTTGCAATGTCTGGCACAATGTTGTCATGAACAGACTGCACAATCACAGACATGACTGAGCCCCTCTTTCCCTCCACAAGCGCGTCACAAATACCCAATCCTCTATTTAGGAACACAGGGGGCGTTTTTGCACAGCGCCAGTTATTACGGTGTTTATCCCGGAACACCCCTGAAAACCACTCAGCTGCAGAAGCATGCATGATCCATTCGCAAGGGGGCACAAGGGGGCGTGAAATTCAAACATCTCATCTGTCCGAAAGAAAATATGGCAAACAATATAGTCCACTGTGCTAACGAACACATGAAAATATATTGGGGGCTACTCAGGAACATCAATCTCACAAGTATGTTGATGCATGCAACTTGTACACAAATAAAGGTCGCATGTGGAGCATTTGACGGTGTCCCTTTTGCCACAAACTTGGCAGAGATAGGCATCCTCCTCTTCCTCATTAACCTCCAAAGCCGCTTCCTCTGTCCAAATGGAAGAAGGAATATGTTCCCATGGGCCATAAGGCTGGTACTGCTTTTGTCTCTGCAACATGAATTGTGAAAAATGGAGAAGTATGCATGTGTTGGCATGCAGGTCTTGATTCGAGGGGGAGTGATGCTACAATTATGCACAATGGGTGCGCATGTCAATCATACACCCCGAAAACTAGCTCCAAGTGGTGATAAACAACCGACTTTTCGTACAACGCACGGTGCGCCCCCACAAAAAGCAGCGGTCCCTGAAAATCCTAAAAACGGCGGTTCAACGCCCACCCCGTGCCAAGACAAGGTTGAGCTTGCACAACTGGGGGGGGGGGGGTACAAATGCATATTTCAAGTCCAAGGTAAACCACCTGGTTAAGACAACCTCAAGGGTAATGTCTGGGTGCAATCTAGGCTATGCGAGGCCTCCTTCACACTTATGTACCCTTTGTGAATGGGCGATAACGTTCCTTTTGAATGGGCGATGAACCTAGTGTGAATGTGGCCATGTTTTGTCATAAAGTACCCCTTCCCGCCCCTCTTACAAGGTAGCTATGTGCCCAAAAATTCTACAAAAATATTTCCCAGGGTACCACAAATAAGGATGACCGATCCTTGGTGCACTATAGCCTCACTGTCACCATTTTTCTTCCATTCACATGGGTCCAAACTTGCATCCTCCCTGTTAGCTTGTGAATGCGAACTTGATGTGAATTGTGTGCAAATTTTGTGCGAAATTTGCACAAAATTCACATTAGGTTCGGTGAATTCCCACATGAAGACACAAGACAACATGGCATGTGAAACAAGAGGTACTATTTCCTGATACATTTTCTGTGTCAATGCCGCCTCTTCCGGGACCGGAATCGCTGCTGCAAAGTCTTAACATAGCCTAGGTCACTAAGTGCCTTTCCGCGTGCTCGAGCGGCAAGAAGTCGCACACTTATGGGCCGTTGGCCGCGCATGCTCCGCTTGGTGGGATCCCATCCCTCACGGCGAAGACTGTCATCAATGGTGTGATTATCCACAACCACCTGCAAGCCCAACCCGCCCCGCAAGAGGCTTAGGCCCCCACTATTGCGTAACATGCGCTTCAGTCGCCGGTGGCTCCCCTCCATTGCAAAACATGCAAATTTGGAGAGGATTCGCCAGTGGCGAGCAAAAAAAATACATGTGGTCTATGCACAAGTGGGACCACAAAAGATTCCCCCACTGCAACTGTAGATGGGCTTCACCAATTGCAATACTATACTCCCTCAACCGCTTTAGGTCGCCCCCGGCAAACCACCGTGTCTGCTATGCAAACACACACATGGCACTAAAACTGGTCCACCACTTGCGCATACGTCCACCCAAAGTTGTCAACCACACGTCCCCCTTCCATCCCCCCGTTATGGACACACTCATTTATTGGGGTTTCCCACCCCTTGTTCCGCATGAGGTGCCCTCCCCTACCGGCAACCCCACCTGCTTCGGCTTCTAAAGGATTTGGTTATGGGAAAGCTGAGAATAGGCCAGTGAGTTGTGGGGCGTTATATTTGCTCTTGCCAGGGATGTAAGTCGAATCCCACTGTCAAAATTCAAACACATGTTAGGACCTGAGACCACCTTGACCCTCATCACTGGCAAAGTGTGGCAGATGGGTCTTCCCTGCATTGTGAGTGGCACCTGTGGCTAAGCTTCACCAAGCCCGCAAAACCCTACACGCCACAACATTTCTAGGAGTGTCCGCGAAATTTACCACACAAAATTCAGAGATCTCCGCAAAATTTCCATAGCGAAATTTACCACCGCGAGTTTGACTTAGCATGAAATCCCGCCCCCCCCCCCCCCTTTGTAGGACCGATTTTTGTGCGCCAGAACTCTGCACATAGCACCCACCCACCCACCCCCCTGATCTGCTTGAATTGGACTGAAGTACACCTTTTTGTCAATGAACCAGAATATTGGGACTAGGACGAGCCTTGAGTTGGTGGGAGGAGCGCTGGAAGTGGCCGCCAACCCCACGAACACATTTTTGCGCGTCACTTTTTGCACCCGAACGCGCTGGAAGTGGCCGTCCGCCCCGGCAACCACATTTTTGCATGTCACTTTTTGCGCCCGAACGCGCTGGAACTGGCCGCCGGCCCGGACGAACACACTTTTGCTCGTCAATTTTTGCGCCCGAACGTGCTGGAAGTGGCCGCCAACCCCGGCGAACACATTTTTGCAGGTCACTTTTTGCGCCCGAACGCGCTGGAAGTGGCCGCCGGCCCTGGCAAATACATTTTTGCACGTCACTTTTTGCGCCCGGACGGGCTAGAAGTGGCCGCCGGCGCCGGCGAATACATTTGTGCGTGTCACTTCTTGCACCCGGACGAGCTGGAAGTGGCCGCCGGCCCCAGCGATCACATTCTTGCGCGTCACTTTTTGCTCCCGGGCGCGCTGGAAGTGGCCGCCGGCCCTGGCGAACACATTTTTGCACATCACTTTTTTCACTCCAACGTGCTAGAAGTGGCCATCGGCCCCGGCGAACACATTTTTGCGCATCACTTTTTGAGCACGGACGCGTTGGAAGTGGCCGCCGGCCCCGGCGAACACATTTTTGCGCATCATTTTTTGCGCCCGAATGCGCTGGAACTCGCCGCCGGCCCGGACGAACACACTTTTGCTCATCAATTTTTGCGCTCGAGCGTGCTAGAAGTGGCCGCCGGCCCTAGCGAATACATTTTTGCATGTCACTTTTTGCGCCCGGACGGGCTAGAAGTGGCCGCCAGCGCTGGCGAATACATTTTTGCATGTCACTTTTTGCGCCCGGACGCGCCGGAAGTGGCCGCCGGCCCCGGCTATCACATTCTTGCACATCACTTTGTGCGCCTGGACGCGGTGGAAATGGCCGCCGGCCCTGGCGAACACATTTTGGAACATCACTTTTTGCGCCCCAACACGCTGGAAGTTGCCGCCAACCCCGGCGAACACATTTTGGTGTGTCACTCTTTGCGCCTGGACGCGCTGGAAGTGGCTGCCCGCCGCTGCAAAGACATTTTTGTGCGTCACTTTTGAGCTCGCACGCGCTGGAAGTGGCCGCCGGCCCCGGCCAATACATTTTTGCACATCACTTTTTGCGCGCGGACGCGCTAGAAGTGGCCGCTGGCCACACGAACATATTTTTTGCGTCACTTTTTACACCGGACACGCTGGAAGTGGCTGCCGGCCCCGGCGAACACATTTTTGCGCGTCACTTTTTGCGCCTGAACGCGCTGGAAGTGGCCGCCGGCCCTGGTGAACACATTTTGCACGTCACTTTTTGCGCCCGGACACGCTGTGTACCCTTCGTGAACGGCCGTTAAGTGGCCGTTTGAATAATTGCGTGAATTTCACGTGAATTTACCCAAATTTTGAGGTTTTTGGGGGAAAATGCCATATTCTTGGTTCATTTCAAGGGCTTTGAGGGGCCAAAATTCCTCCCCTAGCTTTGTTACGCATCATCCAATGAAAGTCCCGCCCCAAAAGCATGCATCATGACCGCACCGTGCCCAAAACGAGAGGTGCCGGAACCCGGCAAGCCCGTAGCCGATTCACAGCCGTGAATTCACGTGAATTCGTACGAAATTCGTACGAATTTCGTACGAATTTCACGTGAATTCACGTGAATTTACACAAATGTTACCCGTGTGCACCCCCTGATTTGTCCTCACACCCCTAGTAAGCCCCCCAGCATGCACCCCGGTCACAGGCAACAATGGTCTGGGTTCGTAAGGTCATCTCATGTCCGTCTCTTGCGGCACCGGAACCGCCGCTGTAGAGTCTGAAGGTGCTGCATGTCGGTTAG
Organism: Eutreptiella sp. 'Long Island Sound 2002'; assembly: GCA_964036045.1. Classification (NCBI taxonomy): domain Eukaryota; phylum Euglenozoa; class Euglenophyceae; order Eutreptiales; family Eutreptiaceae; genus Eutreptiella; species Eutreptiella sp. 'Long Island Sound 2002'. The sequence goes on from OZ038392.1 coordinate 35,124,137, forward strand.
AAGCCGTCTTCTTGTGCGGCTTGCATACGTTTGTACACTTATGGGCCCTTGCCCATGTTGAGCCCTTTTGGTCGCATCCCACCCATGCAACCAAAGCCTATCGTCAATTGTGTGGTTGTCCACAACCACTTGCACCCCTAGTCTCCCCCGGAGGAGGCTTAGGCCCCCGCTGTTGCGCAACATGCGCTTCAGCCTCCGGTGACTTCCCTCCATGGCAAAGCAGGAGAACTTTGACAAGATTCTCCACCTCTTTGCAAAATAATACATGTGGTCGATCCAAAGATGCGTCCACAGAAGTTTGCCCCACTGGAGCTCATTGTGGGCAGCGCCCATGGCTATGCTATGGTTCCGGAGCCGCCCCAAGTCGGCCCCGGAGAACCATGCGGAACGCCACGCGTATACACACCTGCTTGCAAAATTCTCCAACCACGTTTTGCACACCGACTCCCAACTTTTTCCCCCTACTTGATGCTGCCTGACACTAGGCTGCTCTAGGCAAGCATCTATTATCTTCTCCCAACCCCTATTGCGCATGAAATCGCTGGGGGGGGGACGTCGGGGTGGGTGGCCACGACGGTGTGGGGGAGCTGCGGCCCACTCCCCACACTGGCCACAATGACGCTGCCCGGCGTCATTGGGTGGAGGTCCCCAACCCCAGGGACACTTTCGGTGAGGTGGGGGTTGAACTTCTTGAAGAGAGGCCCCCCCACCCCCGACCCCAAGGCGCTCTTGCTTTGCCACCGGCGGGGGAGCGCAGGATCCTTGGCCTGCTCCTCACTGCGCGCGGCGTTGAAAAGGAGCTCAAAATTCTTTGCAACGACTTTTTCGTCGCCGCTGCCCCACGTCTTCATCACCTTGTTCCACCCCACCTCACAATCCCGTGCCTCCACAAGCCCCCGAAGCACAATGTAGCCGTTCCCATCAACAAAGTTGAGGGGCGGCTGAGAGGGGCCAACCCTGTCGGGGGCGGGGTCAGGGCTGCCCGTCACCCCATGAGGGGGGTCGGGAAGGGGTTCGGTGCGGAGGGGGGTTCACTCGAAATGAAGGGGGGGGCGCATGAGGCACCACGGTACCATTGCAAAGAAGTTGTGCTATAGAAGGTGGGGTGGGTGACGTCGGGGACGTGCACCTGGGGGGGGATGGTGGGATGGAAAGGGGCGACGCCCAAATCATCCCACCACCGGGGGTTGGCAAGGTGCCAAGAAAAGGGGAAAAAAGAGTGGTCTGCTGGTGCACCTGCAGCAAGATCTTGCAGGCACACCATATCGCAGTGGGGGGGGGTGTGGACGAGGTTAGTGGTGGGGTACACCTGGACGTGGGCGTCCTTAGGCTTCCCCACAGGGTTATTCCTCATCGAGTTGAGGAGCTGGTCAACACTGGAGGGGAGAGGGGTTAGATAGAGAAATTTGAGGGTGGGGAGTTGGTGGCGCAGTTCCCTCCACAGGGTTGTGGCCCATCCCGTCCCCCCGAGGTAGCTGTTGCGGGTGGGGCTGCGCATGTCGATGTGGATGACATCGGGGGAGGGGTCGAGGGAGGCTGCCGAGCCCACGATGTCATCCACCCCCAGTGCCTCCGACTCGTACGTTGCCTCCTCCAATTGATGGTGGGCAACGGGGAGGGCTTGGTAATGGGCGAGGGTGTCGGTTGCGGGGTCGGGGCGAGAGGCCAGGCTGCCGAGCTGCGACATAGTCTGCTGGGACATTGTCAAAAGAGAATGCGAAGAAAGGCTTTGAGAGCTGTGAGAAAGCGAAACAGTGGAAAGGAGGGTAAATTCGTACGAAATTCGTACGAAATTCGTACGAATTTCGTACGAATTTTGTACGAATTTCACATTCTGTGAATCTGTGAATCTAGCGTGAATTTCTGCGTGAATTTAGGTGCGTGAATCTCACATTCACGCGAATCTCACCAAATGTGTTAAACCATGCGGGGACTTTAAACCTCTAAATTGCACCTATTTGTTGCATCTTACTTTGGGCGAAGGTAGCACGACAAAAGCACACGATAGCACCAAGTTACGAGCAAAACACAGCAAAATTGGGTGAAATTCACGGTACCGTGAATCTCGGATTCAAACGGCCGGTTCACGAAGGGTACATGGAAGTGGCCACCGGCCTTGGCAAACACATTTTTGCGCGTCAATTTTTGCCCTGGAACGCGTTGGAAGTGGACGCTGGCCCTAACGAACACATTTTTGTGTGTAACTTTTTGAGCCCGCACGTGCTGGAAGTGGCCGCCGGCCCTAGCAAACACCTTTTTGTGCGTAACTTTTTGAGCACGCACGCGCTGGAAGTGGCCGCCGGCCCCAACGAACACAATTTTGCACATCACTTTCTGCGCCCGGGCGCGCTAGAAGTAGCCGCCAACCCCGGCGAAAACATTTTTGTGCATCACTTTTTGTGCCCGGACGGTGGAGAAAGGACCACCGGCCCCGGCGCACACATTTTTGTGTGTCACTCTTTGCGCCTGAACGCGCTAGAAGTGGCCGCCCGCCCCCTGTGAACACATTTTGCACGTCACTTTTTGCGCCGAGACACACTGGAAGTGGCCACCGGCCTTGGCAAACACATTTTTGCGCGTCAATTTTTGCCCTGGAACGCGTTGGAAGTGGACGCTGGCCCTAACGAACACATTTTTGTGTGTAACTTTTTGAGCCCGCACGTGCTGGAAGTGGCCGCCGGCCCTAGCAAACACCTTTTTGTGCGTAACTTTTTGAGCCCGCACGCGCTGGAAGTGGCCGCCGGCCCCAACGAACACAATTTTGCACATCACTTTCTGCGCCCGGGCGCGCTAGAAGTAGCCGCCAACCCCGGCGAAAACATTTTTGTGCATCACTTTTTGTGCCCGGACGGTGGAGAAAGGACCGCCGGCCCCGGCGCACACATTTTTGTGTGTCACTCTTTGCGCCTGAACGCGCTAGAAGTGGCCGCCCGCCCCCTGTGAACACATTTTGCACGTCACTTTTTGCGCCCAGACACGCTGGAAGTGGCCACCGGCCTTGGCAAACACATTTTTGGGCGTCAATTTTTGCCCTGGAACGCGTTGGAAGTGGACGCTGGCCCTAACGAACACATTTTTGTGTGTAACTTTTTGAGCCCGCACGTGCTGGAAGTGGCCGCCGGCCCTAGCAAACACCTTTTTGTGCGTAACTTTTTGAGCCCGCACGCGCTGGAAGTGGCCGCCGGCCCCAACGAACACAATTTTGCACATCACTTTCTGCGCCCGGGCGCGCTAGAAGTAGCCGCCAACCCCGGCGAAAACATTTTTGTGCATCACTTTTTGTGCCCGGACGGTGGAGAAAGGACCACCGGCCCCGGCGCACACATTTTTGTGTGTCACTCTTTGCGCCTGAACGCGCTAGAAGTGGCCGCCCGCCCCCTGTGAACACATTTTGCACGTCACTTTTTGCGCCGAGACACACTGGAAGTGGCCACCGGCCTTGGCAAACACATTTTTGCGCGTCAATTTTTGCCCTGGAACGCGTTGGAAGTGGACGCTGGCCCTAACGAACACATTTTTGTGTGTAACTTTTTGAGCCCGCACGTGCTAGAAGTGGCCGCCGGCCCTAGCAAACACCTTTTTGTGCGTAACTTTTTGAGCCCGCACGCGCTGGAAGTGGCCGCCGGCCCCAACGAACACAATTTTGCACATCACTTTCTGCGCCCGGGCGCGCTGGAAATAGCCGCCAACCCCGGCGAACACACCTTGTGCATCACTTTTTGTGCCCGGACGGTGGAGAAAGGACCGCCGGCCCCGGCGCACACATTTTTGTGTGTCACTCTTTGCGCCTGAACGCGCTAGAAGTGGCCGCCCGCCCCCTGTGAACACATTTTGCACGTCACTTTTTGCGCCGAGACACGCTGGAAGTGGCCACCGGCCTTGGCAAACACATTTTTGGGCGTCAATTTTTGCCCTGGAACGCGTTGGAAGTGGACGCTGGCCCTAACGAACACATTTTTGTGTGTAACTTTTTGAGCCCGCACGTGCTGGAAGTGGCCGCCGGCCCTAGCAAACACCTTTTTGTGCGTAACTTTTTGAGCCCGCACGCGCTGGAAGTGGCCGCCGGCCCCAACGAACACAATTTTGCACATCACTTTCTGCGCCCGGGCGCGCTAGAAGTAGCCGCCAACCCCGGCGAAAACATTTTTGTGCATCACTTTTTGTGCCCGGACGGTGGAGAAAGGACCGCCGGCCCCGGCGCACACATTTTTGTGTGTCACTCTTTGCGCCTGAACGCGCTAGAAGTGGCCGCCCGCCCCCTGTGAACACATTTTGCACGTCACTTTTTGCGCCCAGACACGCTGGAAGTGGCCACCGGCCTTGGCAAACACATTTTTGCGCGTCGATTTTTGCCCTGGAACGCGTTGGAAGTGGACGCTGGCCCTAACGAACACATTTTTGTGTGTAACTTTTTGAGCCCGCACGTGCTAGAAGTGGCCGCCGGCCCTAGCAAACACATTTTTGTGCGTAACTTTTTGAGCCCGCACGCGCTGGAAGTGGCCGCCGGCCCCAACGAACACAATTTTGCACATCACTTTCTGCGCCCGGGCGCGCTGGAAATAGCCGCCAACCCCGGCGAACACATTTTTGTGCATCACTTTTTGTGCCCGGACGGTGGAGAAAGGGCCGCCGGCCCCGGCAAACACATTTTTGTGCGTCACTCTTTGCACCTGGACGCGCTAGAAGTGGCCGCCGGCCCCTGCAAAGACATTTTTGTGCTTCACTTTTTGAGCGTGCACGCGCTGGAGGTGGCCGCCGGCCCCGGCCAATACATTTTTGCACGTCACTTTTGGCGCGCGGACGCGCTAGAAGTGGCCGCCGAACACGCGAACATATTTTTTCGCGTCACTTTTTACGCCCGGACGCGTTGGAAGTGGCTGCCGGCCCCGGCGAACACATTTTTGCGCGTCACTTTTTGCGCCCGGACATGTTGGAAGTGGCCGCCAGCCCTGGCAAACACATTTTTGCGCGTCACTTTTTGCCCTGGAACGCATTGGGGGTGGACGCCGGCCCCAGCGAACACATTTTTGTGCGTAACTTTTTGAGCCCGCGCGCGTTGGAAGTGGCCGCCGGCCCCGGCCAATACATTTTTGCAGGTCACTATTTACGCCCGGACGCGCTAGAAGTGGCCGCCGGCCCCAGCGAACACAATTTTGCACATCACTTTCTGCGCCCGGGCGCGCTGGAAGTGGCCGCCAACCCCGGTGAACACATTTTTGTGCGTCACTTTTTGAGCCTCCACGCGCTGCAAGTGGCCGCCGGCCGCTGCAAAGACATTTTGGTGCGTCACTTTTTGAGCGTGCACGCGCTAGAAGTGGCCGCTGGCCCCGGCCAATACATTTTTGCTCCTCATTTTTTGCGCCCGGACGCGCTAGAAGTGGCCGCCGGCCCCACGAACATATTTTTGCGCGTCACTTTTTACGCCTGAACGCGCTTGAAGTGGCCGCCGGCCTTGGCAAACACATTATTGCACATCACTTTTTGAGGACGAACGCGCGCCAAGTGACTGCGGGCCCTTGCGAACACATTTTGGTGCTTCACTCTTTGCGCCCGGACGCGCCGGAAGTGGCCGCCGGCCCCGGCGATCACATTTTTGTGCGTCACTTTTTGAGCCCGCACTCATTGCAAGTGGCCCCTGGCCCCGGCAAACACATTTTTGTGCGTCACTTTTTGAGCCCGCACGCGCTTGAATTGGCCGCCGGCCCCGGCCAATACATTTTTGCACGTCACTATTTACGCCCGGACGCGCTAGAAGTGGCCGCCAGCCCCACGAACATATTGTTTGCGTGTCGCCTTTTACGCCCGGACGCGCTGGAAGTGGTCGCCGGCACTGGCGAACACATTTTTGCGTGTCTCTTTTTGCGCCCAAACGCACTAGAAATGGCCGCCGGCCCTGGTAAACACATTTTTGCTCGTCACTTTTTGCGCCCGGACGCGCCAGAAGTGGCCCGCAGCCTTGGCAAACACATTTTTGCGCGTACGTGTTTGCGCCCGGACACGCTGGAAGTGGCCGCCGGCCCTGGTGAACACAATTTTGCTCGTCACTTTTTGCGCCCGGACAAGGTGCAAGTGGCCGCCGGCGCCGGCGAATACATTTGTGCGTGTCACTACTTGCACCCGGACGAGCTGGAAGTGGCCACCGGCCCCGGCGAACACATTTTTGCGTGTCACTTTTTGCACCCGGACGAGCTAGAAGCGGCCGCCGGCCCCGGCGAACACACTTTTGCACATCACTTTTTGCGCCCGCACGCGCTAGAAGTGGCCACCGGCCCCGGCGAACATATTTTTGCGCGTCACTTCTTGCGCCCGGACAGCCACGGCGAATACATTTTTGTGCGTCACTTTTTGCGCCGGGACGCGCTAGAAGATGCCACCGGCCCCGGTGAACACATTTTTTGAGCATCACTTTCTGCGCCCGGACAGGCTAGAAGTGGCCGCTAGCCCCGGCAATCACATTTTTGCGCGTCACTTTTTGCGCCCGGACGCACTGGAAGTGGCCGCCGGCCCCGGCGAACACATTTTTGCATGTCACTTTTTGCGCGTGAACGCACTAGAAGTGGCCGCCGGCCCCGGCGAACACATTTTTGCATGTCACTTTTTGCGCCTGAACGCACTAGAAGTGGCCTCTAGCCCCGGCGATCACATTTGTGCGTGTCATTTTTTGCGCCCGGACGCGCTGGAAGTGGCCGGCGGCCTCGGCCATCACATTTTTGCGCGTCACTTTTTGCGCCGGGGCGCGCTAGAAGTGATTGCCGGCCCCGGCGAATACATGCTTACGCGTCACTTTTTGCGCCCAACACGCTGAAAGTGGCCGCCGGCCCCGGCGAACACATTTTTGCGCGTCCGTTTTTGCGGGTGCGGGCGACCACGGCTGGCGACTTGCCAGTGGCTGCCACTACAGAATCCGTCATACCATATATACCACATATTCAAACCTGCATAACACCGTGCAACCCGTAATTAGGGATGTGGTGTGCACGCAAGACGTGCCGGTAAATAGCACTGATGGGGAGGCTGGCATCCCACATCATTTCTATTGTTTGCTTGGTGCCAAAATTGGCCAGGCAATCCGCCCTATTACGGCCACATACCCAACACACAATTGCCTGTGGGGATTCGGCGTTCCAATTCTTGCCCCCACTTAGTAAAATTTGTGCCTTTCCATCGGCGCAAAGGAAAAAGAGGGGTTGTCGTGTTGCCCATGTGGCGTCTACAGTGGTGAACTTGCTTGCGTCAATGAGCTCGTGGTCGAATAGATCGCATAGATCGTGCTCCACTGCTCTGAGCTTCCCATTAGCCACCAACTTGCCAGCTCGTCAGGACTAGTGGCAATCCCCTATTGTGCAGTACACGTAGCCAGCCTCCTGCCGGTTGGTGCTGTCAATGGCTATGGTATGGGGGTATGGCTATGGTACTTGGGAGGTCGAAGCTGCTGTACATCTACAGGATGTACCGGGCGGCACTCATACAAGTGCGTCACCGGCGCGGGCAAGGGGCATGCCGCACCGTGGATGATGGTGCTATTTCCGTCTACCGCTTCGAGGGCTCCAACAGGTGGTTGAGCTAACTGCCGTAGGGTGTCGTAGACGTCAGGCCACCTTATGCCTGTTGCTAGCTGCGGGGTGAGGTACTATACCTCCGTTCGTGATAGGTGCAGTGACCGTAAGCGCCATACCGCGCAGACGGTGTGGTCCCATAGGGTCGGTTCCGTGGCTGAACCCGGCGACGTGCTCTCCTTCTCGGGGGTTAGCACTTTTACCCCGGCTCCAAGCACATGTAACCGTGGTGCTCGTCCTACGTCATACACTTTAGGTACACCTTTTCCCAGGGAAAATGCCATTAAACTTTCTGATTTTGCTTGTGAAAATCGCTACGACTTTTCCTCGTGGGTTTCCGGGTGGGTTGTGTAGGGGCAGCCTACACAAGCTGCGGGTAAAATTACCAGCACCCTTGACGGGTCGCCCGTGTAGGGGCAACCTACACGAGCTGCGGGTCCAATTACGGGCACCCTTGATGGGTCGCCCGTGCAGGGGCAGCCTACACAAGTTGCGGGTAAAATTACGGGCACCCTTGACGGGTAGGAAGAACCAAAGGGTAGGACATAGGCACAACAAGAAAAAACAAAAAAATTTAAGAAAAAAGCGTCGGGCACCTCCGAACTGTTGGGTATGCGGCCCAGGTGTTATTCGCGCCGCCGCTGAATACCAGGGTTTCATTAGCTTGGGTAATGTGTGGCCATGGGTACCACACACTGCACAAGAAGGGTCCTTGCGGCGGCCCTACCTACACAAAGCACAAAGCAAAAGAAAAAGTACTGTTGCCACCAATCAGTCTTTCAATTCAAACTCCTCCAATTCTGACAACACGTACACAGCCGGAGACATATCGGACCAACCTGCCTCGTCCAAATTAATTACAGATGCATCCTCGCCATCGCTGGTAGTGACCGATTCACTACTCGTGGCCCTGTTAGTGCTACTGCCACTGCTACTGCTATTGCTAGTGCTACTACTACTGCTACTCCTACTCACGCCAATGATGGTGGTGTGTTTGCACCGTTGTGTAGGCACGGCCGGAAGCTCCTCACCACTACTGCTTTGGTCAAAGTCGCGATCACTTCCCTCCTCTTTATATATTGTTCCCTTCAAGGCCACACGGCACCTACGCATAGGGTTTCTACATTTCCGCAGGACATCAAACTCTGAAGCAGCCTGACTGAATTCAGCATCCGATGCCGCCGGTTGCTGGGTGCCGGTCGGGCGTTCGTGCGACGTTGTGGACTTTTATCTTTCCTTGCTGGACTGAAACACACGATTTGGTGTGCAAGGGGCCATTGGCCAAGCCTGAAATGTGCTCAAATCAAATGGCTCCCAATGTCGCGTGGTGCTCTGTAGCTGCGGCCACTGCCCACACACAACAAACGTCACTGCGACCCTGAACCCCTGGCAGTCCCAACTTCAAACTTTGGGCACTCTTATCCATGTACATGGTGGCATCCCCAATGACCGCCCACAATGCCAAGACATGCACCATGCCGTTCCGCCACACTTTAGCAGCTCCAAAAATGCAAGGCTGGAATGATGGGCCGCCGTTGTGGCCGCCATAAGCAACCCTGCCGCCTAGTTGCACTGGTGTGCAACAGCTTCATGTATAATTCATGAGTCACGCATTCATGAATGTTGTCGTCGGGGACTGTTGAGGTCACCCGGGCAAAGTGTTTGCTGAGACGGAGGTTGCTCTCACCTGCCTCATCGCTGGTGCATATTGACAATGTGGGGAAACCCCATGTGTGCAACAACGAATGGCAATACAATGTGCTTGTACTCCCGCCCTCTGCCAGCTCCATGACTAGCAGTGCTAGAAAAGTGTGTAGTGCACCGGCTGCTCTCCATTGAACAGTAGGCAGTTTCAGGTCACTTGCATAAAGCAGCACTGCAACATGGCATAGTGACAAGGCAGCCCAGTGGAAAGGCACAGGCAAAATCATGCCTAAAACAACCTTGGCCAACAGCTCATGCGACTCACGCGCTGTGAGACTCAATCCAGATGCAAAGCGTTGCCGTGCCTCTGTAGCTGCTTGTTGTGCATAACGCTTTGCCACCTTTGGAAGCACAGCGAGGAATGCAACTTGCTGGGTGCCATCTAGGGCGAGCCCACATATACCAAAAAAGCGGGACACTGTACCCTTCAAAGTGTGCAGAATGGGCTGCACGAATTGCATGTTCTCGACATTGTCAACAGCACCTAGACGGAAACCAAGATTGGTGGTGAGGTTGTGTGTACCCCGAAAGAGCTTTTGCATGTGATCCGTGCGAGACCAGTCACACAGTGAACACTGGTCGGTGCAGGTCTCAAACCAAATACAATGGTGGTCACCACACATAAAATCAGGGGTTATCACGGCAATGATCTGTGAGATTGGAAACTTATTTTTCTATAGGAGGTTCAGCTCCTCTATGCGTCCCTCCATGCGCCACGCATTAAATGCCTTCTTTGACATTTCCCGCCACGTAACGAGCATGGTGCTACCAGGTACACCGGTGTCCATGTGGGGCATGAGATTGCCCAAACAGTCTGTGACAGCTACTTGCAAATTTACATTCCCCCGCCCCCGTGGCGAAACACCATCGGCAAAAATAAACAGTGACAAAGGGGTTGATGGCTGTGAGCACGGTTGCATTTTCCTGGATGCCCACCGGAGCAAAAAAAAGCAAACATCTACAATGAGCCGTGTGTTTGTGGTGTCCCAGTTGAATACGGGGAGTGTTGCTTCTTCTTGCCTTACAAGCTCCGCGGCGTTGCAGTGTAGGCTGGGGCATAGCCGGTGCACAATCCGCACCTGGCCACAGGACAACGGCAGTCCATGTCGCACCTTGAGGGCGATTCCCTCAACCTTCTACGTCTTATCCCGCCCGTAGCGAGGTCCCTTGGGCACGGTGGTCTTGTATTGCGTCCGGCTCCAAGAATCAAACTCAATGGTCCCCTCCTCAGGATGACCCATCAGCTATGGGTATAAAGTCTGAAGTCTGAAATCTGATTTGGCATGTCGTGTTGCGGACCCACATTAGAGCACATCCAAGTAAAAGTCTGATAAAAGTGCAGCCCCACCCCCCCCACACGAACTTGAGTTCAGGAAAATGGTTATAACACTGCAGACCCCCCCCCCAAGACACATAGCAACTTCACAGGAAATTGGTGATAAAAGTGCAATACCCCACCCCCCACAGACACACAGGAACTTCACCTCAGGAAAATGGTGGGTTAGGGAAAATAGGTTGGAATGGAAAATGTGGAGAAGGGAACACTAGGAAAAGTCTGATACAAGGGTCCCGTTCAATTCAAGAAAAGGATGGGTTGGGTTGGGGGAAATACGGGGTTTGAAAATGCGGAAAAGGCACTTCTGGGGAAAAGGTGGCACAAGCCCCCCCCCCAAAAAAAACCACCCAAACCTCTTGGAAAATGGGGGGTTGGGGAAAATGTGGGGAAAGGGAAAACCAAGGGAAAAGGGAAAACGTTAGAGCACAACATCAGCCAGAAAAGAAAAAATACAATTCATACTGATGGTTGCTAATGTATGAATGGAACTGCAGAGAAGGAGAACATGGGTACCATAGGGATTGGCACAGCAAGCATGCAAAAGCACAATACCACTGCAACCCCAACAGTGTCATTCATCAATGAGTCCGTCCATGTCATCCACCGGCACTTGGGAACATGGTTGTGAGTTGCTGGGTGGTGCAGCAGAACGGGTAACACGATCCGTTGGGGGGACCCAATCAGAGTCCATTTGGGCTAGCAAAGGCAATGCCTGTTGCATAGCAATGTCTCGGGCTTGTCGCCGGTTCATGTTATATGGCACCTTCACACCCATGGCACCCAAGCAATCATAGATGCGAGCGCGTGTCCAGTCACGCAATGTGCGTGCCTTTGCCGCACACACCAACTTGGCCTGTGCACGGGCCAAGGCACGCTTTGGGTCGGACTTCCGTGGTGCCACTGCTTCCTCTTCATTGTTATTTTCAGCAGCCTCGGCTGCATCATCCACAACCTGCACCACTGCCTCACCACACGGTCTTGGATCCTTGACAAAGCATGTGTGGCAAACAAGACATGTGTTGCACCAGATGCGCATAGACTGCCTGCACACTGCATAGTCCATGCCCCTTCAGAAAGTGAAGAAGTCATGGTTGCCACCATGCTGAGCAGGACTACCATCCGGTTCGACCACAGTGTCCTCAATGTCCTCAGACGGGGCTTGTCGGTTAGCCCGTTTGCGTGTTGCGCCTTGACAGGCCAATGGCACCTCCGACCCCCCAAAAGATGGCAAAATGTCACCATCGTCTGCCACTGCTCCTCCATATCATGCTTACTGCTGGTGAACTTCCCACGCAACGAAATGGCAGGCTCAACAGCAGCCTCAGCAGGGCAATATGTGCGCAACAATGACAAAACACGCCAAACATTCACCCATTGGAGATATTCCCGCTCTGGCGTCAAGGCCTCCCAGGTCCGGGACATGGGGGTCTTGGCGAAGGTCTGAACGACATGCTCCTTGAAGGATTCCCACTCTTCCAATGCACGAGCAGTATTAAGATGCGCAGCTGCCAATTCAGCGTGGTGTGTACCCATGAACTGCTTCAGCAGATCCACTCCAAATGTGGCTCGATCAGCCGGTGGTAGAGCGAGCCAACAGCCATGGTCACGCAACACAGCACTCAAGAACACCCCGGGGGTCAATGGTCCCCTATCCCGCACTGATGCCAGCAAGCAGTGTGTCTGTGACTGCACGTGCCTCTGTGGCTGGAAAAGGGGGGCTAGTTGTGCACCTCTGGCCATCGGTATCAAACCACACCAATTCAACGCCATGCCATGCACCTGTCATAGTTTGCTCTTTGAATTGAGTCCACCTTGGCCCCTCCTCCCTCGCCACCTTTTCCACCCGTGCCTGTAACATTTTGGTTGCCTTGGTCAAGTGGGCACCTGTTGGTGCATGCAACTGTGCAACATTGTTGAAGCTGCTTGTGCCGTGTAGTATGTCTCCGTATACCACTGCCCATGACAGCAAAGCTGCATCATGGCAATCCTCCCACACATCCTCCTCCTTGGTGGTGAGGTGCGTTTTGGAATCCAAATGCCTCGCCACCCATGGCACATTGGCCAAGAACACCTTGTTGCGACGGGCATTTGCCTCAGACCACCGGATACGGTGACTGGCAGGGATCAAACGCAACCCGCTACGTGTATCGGGTCTGCTGTGCTTTTGGACACACCTCTCGAGGTCCTTCCACTGGCGCGCACCATTGTACAATGCACGTTGGCGACCCACAGCTGCCAGGTAGTCACCATGCACTTGGCCGGCGGCCTGCAAGGCAAGGCCTAGCTTGCGCTGGACCACATGGCATGGCTCACCCGGGGGGGGTTAGCAAGGACAACCACTTCAGAAGCATGGCAAACATATTGTCCTCCATTGCCGACACATCAACAGCTTGTCGTGCAGTGGCACCACGCACACCAAGGTTAGAGGCACCATCCACAGCAAAAGCCACAATCTTCTGAGCCCACGAGGCACACTCGGGCATCCAGGACAGTAGCATTGCTTCCACTTGCCGTCACCTCTTGTGCCTCCCCTAAAGCCACATCCACCACACCAAGGAACACCTCACACGTTCCCCGTGGCCGAGTGCCTGAGAAGAGGAGCAGGATGGCATACTCATTGATGCGATGGCGTTGCCGGTCAGATCCATCCAAAAACAAGGCAATGAAAAATGCCCTTTGCAGGGTCTCTGACACACCATCTTGCATGGCACCATGCATTGCGACCATGGCCTTCTCAACTATCCATCGTCGAGAGGCATGATGGCCCGGTTCGGAGGTCAACGCACAATGCAGAAGAATGCGTTCACCGATTGCACGGATGGATGTGCACGTGCGGAGGCCAATGTATACCTCCACCAAGCGTAACAAAATGGCTGCCACCGCGTCGGTCATAGGTACACTGAGGTCCATGCCCTCAACCCTAATGAAAACAGTGATCTTCTCTGCCACATTGACCGCACACGCAGATGCAGTGGGGCACAGTGCCCGAAAACGTTCCGCACAATGCACCCGGAAACTCTCCTCGGCGGCCAAGTGGTGGCGGCCAGGATTATCAATTTTCCTGCGGCTGCTGGTCGTGCCACATGACATACCAAGGTGACCCTCCAAGACATCTTTACGCCACCCCTTTAGTGCAGCAATCATCATACGCATGCCCATGCCATACGTTCCATTCACCAAGGCTGCAGCAGCCTTCGGTGGCCGCTTCACCCCAGGACAATCCGTTTGACCAGCCCATGCACAACATATGCACATTACACGCCCTTGAACAGTGAACTGCAACTGCCCATGCCCATCCACAAAGGCTTGCAGTGTCTTTGGCCCTGCTATTTGTTGCTTGGAGGCTGCACCATTCATCACAAAGGTATCTTTCACGGACGTATGAAATCATTTGCGGAGGGGGGCAAAAATTTCACAGAGGTATCCAATAATTCACAGAGGGGGGTAAATAATTCACGGAGGTATCAAATAATTCGCGGAGGGGGTTAAACAATTCAGGGAGGTATGAAATAATTCACGGAGGGGGGGGAAACAATTCACGGAGGTGTAAAATAATTCACAGAGGGGGCTAAACTATTCGAGGAGGTATGAAATAATTCACGGAGGGGGGTAAACAATTCACGGACGTATGAAATAATTCGCAGAGGTGGGTAAAAAATTCACGGAGGTATGAAATAATTCGCGGAGGGGGGTAAAGAATTCACGGAGGTGTAAAATAATTCACGGAGGGGGGTAAAGTATTCACGGAGGTATCAAATAATTCACGGAGGGGGGTAAACAATTCACGGAGGTGTGAAATAATTCACGGAGGGGGGTAAATATTTCACGGAGGTATCAAATAATTCACGGAGGAGGGTAAACACTTCACAGACGTGTAAAAAAATTCACGAAGGGGGGTAAACAATTCATGGACGTACCAGACAATTCACAGAGGGGGGTAAATGATTCACGGAGGTATGAAATAATTCACCGAGGGGGGTAAACAATTCGAGGAGGTGTGAAATCATTCACGCAAGGGGGCAAACAATTCACGAAGGTATCAAACAATTCACGGAGGGGAGTGAATGATTCACGGCGGTATCAAATAATTCACGGAGGGGGGTAAACAATTCACTGAGGTGTGGAATAATTCACGGAGGGGAGCAAACTATTCACGGAGGTGTAAAATAATTCACGGAGGGGGGTAAACATTTCACAGGGTATGAAATAATTCGCAGAGGGGGGTAAACAATTCACGGAGGTATCAAATAATTCACGGAGGGGGGTAAATATTTCACGGAGCCATGAAAGGATTCACGGAGGGGGGTAAATATTTGACGGAGGTATTAAATAATTCACGGAGGGGGGTAAATAATTCGCGGAGGTATCAAACAATTCACGGAGGGGGGTAAAGAATTCACGGAGGTATCAAATAATCCACGGAGGGGGGTAAATGATTCACGGAGGTATCAAATAATTCACGGAGGGGGGTAAATATTTCACGGAGGCATGAAAGGATTCACGGAGGGGGGTAAATATTTGACGGAGGTATTAAATAATTCACGGAGGGGGGTAAATAATTCGCGGAGGTATCAAAGAATTCACGGAGGGGGGTAAATGATTCACGGAGGTATCAAATAATTCACGGAGGGGGGTAAACAATTCACGGAGGTGTGAAATCATTCACGGAGGGGGGTAAACAATTCACGGAGGTATCAAACAATTCACGGAGGGGGGTAAATGATTCACGGAGGTATCAAATAATTCACGGAGGGGGGTAAATGATTCGCGGGGGTATCAAGTAGGTCACGGAGGGGGGTAAACAATTCACGGAGGTGTAAAATAATTCACGGAGGGGGGTAAACAATTCACGGAGGTATCAAACAATTCACGGAGGGGGGTAAATGATTCACGGAGGTATGAAAGGATTCACGGAGGAAGGTAAATATTTCACGGAGGTATTAAATAATTCACGGAGGGGGGTAAATAATTCGCGGAGGTATCAAACAATTCACGGAGGGGGGTAAATGATTCACGGAGGTATCAAATAATTCACGGAGGGGGGTAAATGTTTCACGGAGGTAAGAAAGGATTCACGGAGTTGGGTATATATTTCACGGGGGTATTAAACAATTCACGGAGGGGGGTAAAGATTTCGCAGAGGTATCAAACGATTCACGGAGGGGGGTAAATGATTCACGGAGGTATCAAATAATTCACGAAGGGGGGTAAATATTTCACGGAGGTATTGAATAATTCACCGAGGGGGGTAAATAATTCGCGGAGGTATCAAAGAATTCACGGAGGGGGGTAAATGATTCACGGAGGTATCAAATAATTCACGGAGGGGGATGGACAATTCACGGAGGTGTGAAATCATTCACGGAGGGGGGGGAACAATTCACGGAGGTATCAAACAATTCACGGAGGGGGGTAAATGATTCACGGAGGTATCAAATAATTCACGGAGGGGGTAAATGAGTCGCGGAGGTATCAAATAATTCACGGAGGGGGGTAAATAATCCACGGAGGCGTAAAATAATTCACAGATGGGGGTAAATATTTCACGGAGGTATGAAATAATTCACGGAGGGGGGTAAATATTGCACGGAGGTATTAAAGAATTCACGGAGGGGGGTAAATAATTCGCGGAGGTATCAAACAATTCACGGAGGGGGGTAAAAAATGCGCGGAGGTATCAAATGATTCACGGAGGGGGGTGAAAACTTCACGGAGTTGTAAAATAATCCACGGAGGGTGGTAAACAATTCACGGAGGGATCAAACAATTCACGGAGGGGGGTAAATAATTCGCGGAGGTATCAAATAATTCACAGAGGGGGGTAAATAATTCACGGAGGTGTAAAATCATTCACGGAGGGGGGTAAACAATTCACGGAGGTATCAAACAATTCAACGAGGGGGGTAAATAATTCGCGGAGGTGTAAAATAATTCGCGGAGGGGGGTAAACAATTCACGGAGGTGTGAAATCATTCACGGAGGTGGGTAAATAATTCACGGAGGTATGAAATAATTCACGGAGGGGGGTAAGCAATTCACGGAGGTATAAAAAAATTCACGGAGGGGGGCGAACAATTCACTGAGGTATCAAACAAATCGAGGAGAGGGGGTAAACAATTCAAGGAGGTATCAAATAATTGGCGGAGGGGGGGAAATGATTCACAGAAGTATCAAATAATTCACGGAGGGGGCCAAATGATTAGCGGAGGTGTCAAACAAGTCACGGAGGGGGGTAAACAATTCGCGGAGGTATCAAATAATTCGCGGAGGGGGGTACACAATTCACGGAGGTATCACATAATCCACGGAGGGGGTAAAGGATTCACGAAGGTGTGAAATAATTCAAGGAGGAGGGTAACCAATTCACGGAGGTGTAAAATAATTCGCAAAGGGGGGTAAACAATTCACGGAGGTGTAAAATAATTCGCGGAGGGGGGTAAACTATTCACGGAGGTGTGAAAAAATTCACAGAGGGGGGTAAATGATGCACAGAGGTATCAAATAATTCACGGAGGTGTGAAATAATTCATGGAGGGGGGTAAATGATTCACGGAGGTATCAAATGATTCACAGAGGGGGTTAAATATTTCACGGAGGTATGAAATAATTCGCGGAGGGGCATAAACAATTCACGGAGGTGCAAAATAATTCGCGGAGGAGGGTAAACAATTCACGGAGGTATCAAAAAATTCACGGAGGGGGGTAAAAATTTCACGGAGGTATCAAACAATTCGCAGAGGGGGGTAAACAATGCACGGAAGTATCAAAAGATTCACGGAGGGGGGTAAATAATTCGCGAAGGTATCAAATAGTCCACGGGGGGGGGTAAACAATTCACGGAGGTGTAAGATAATTCGCGCAGGAAGTTGAACATTTCACGGAGGTGTGAAATCATTCACGAAGCGGGGTAAAGAATTCATGGAGGTATGAAATAATTCACGGAGGGGAGTAAACAATTCACGGAGGTATAAAACAATTTACGGAGGGGGGTAAAAATTTCACGGAGGTATCAAATGATTCACGGAGGGGGGTAAATAATTCACAGAGGTATCAAATAATTCGCGGAGGGGGGTAAATCATTCGCAGAGGTAGCAAACCATTGACGGAGGGGGGTAAACAATTCACGGAGGTGTAAAATAATTCGCGGAGGGGGGTAAACAATTCATGGAGGTGTAGAATAATTCACGGAGGGGGGTAAACAATTCACGGAGGTATCAAATAATTCACGGAGGGGGGTAAGTAAGTCGTGGAGGTATCAAACAATTCACGGAGGGGGGTAAACAATTCACGGAGGTGTAAAATAATTCGCGGAGGGGGGTAAACAATTCACGGAGGTGTGAAATAATTCACAGAGGGGGGTAAAGAATTCACGGAGGTGTAAAATAATTCGCAGAGGGGGGTAAACAATGCACGGAGGTATCAAACAATTCGCGGAGGGGGGTAAACAATTCACGGAGGTATCAAATGATTCAAAGAGGGGGGTAAATAATTGACGGAGGTACCAAATAATTCACGGAGGGGGTGAAATCATTCGCGGAGGTATCAAACAATTCACGGAGGTGTAAAATAATTCATGGTGGGGGTTGAACAATTGACGGAGGTATCAAAAAATCCACCGAGGGGGGTAAGTAATTCACGGAGGTATCAAATAATTCGCGGAGGGGGGTAAATAATTCACGGAGGTATCAAATAATTGACCGAGGGGGCTAAACAATTCGCGGGCCTATGAAATAATTCACGGAGGGAGGTAAACAATTCGCGGAAGTATCAAACAATTCACGGAGGGGGGTAAACAATTCATGGAGGTATGAAATCATTCACGGAGGGGGGTAAACAATTCACGGAGGTGTGAAATCATTCACGGAGGGGGGTAAACAATTCACAGAGGTATGAAAAAATTCGCGGAGGGGGGCAAACAATTCACGGAGGTGTAAAATAATTCACGGTGGGGGTTGAACAATTGACGGAGGTATCAAAAATTTCACGGAGGGGGCTAAATGATTCACAGAGGTATCAAATAATTCACGGAGGGGGGTAAATAATTCATGGAGGTATCCAATAATTCACGGAGGGGGCTAAACGATTCGCGGACCTATGATATAATTCACGGAGGGGGGTAAACAATTCACGGGGGTATCAAATAATTCACGGAGGGGGGTAAACAATTCACGGAGGTATGAAATAATTCGCGGAGGGGGGCAAACAATTCACAGAGGTGTAAAATAATTCACGGTGGGGGTTAAACAATTGACGGAGGTATCAAAAAATTCGGGGAGGGGGGTAAATGATTCACGGAGGTATCAAATAATTCACGGAGGGGGGTAAATAATTCATGGAGGTATCCAATAATTCACGGAGGGCGCTAAACAATTCGCGGACCTATGAAATAATTCACGGAGGTATCAAATAATTCACGGAGGGGGGTAAATAATTCATGGAGGTATCCAATAATTCACGGAGGGGGCTAAACAATTCGCGGACCTATGAAATAATTCACGAAGGGGGGTAAACACTTCACGGAAGTATCAAATCATTCAAGGGGGCGGTAAACAATTCACGGAGGTGTGAAATAAAATGCGGAGGGGGGTAAACAATTCACGGAGGTGTGAAATAATTCACGGTGGGGGGTAAACAATTCACAAAGGTATCCAATATTTCACGGAGGGGGGTAAACGAGACGCGGAGGTATGAAACAATTTGCAGAGGGGGGTAAATACTTCACGGAGGTATCAAATATTTCCCGGAGGGGGGTAAACAATTCACGGAGGTGTGAAACAATTCACGGAGGGGGGTAAAGAATTCGCGAAGGCGTAAAATAATTTGCGGAGGGGGGCAAAGAATTCCCGGAGGTATGAAATAATTCACGAAGGGGGGTAAGCAGTTCACGAAGGTATCGAATAATTCGCGGAGGGGGGTAAATGTTTCACGGAGGTATGAAATAATTTACGGAGGGGGGTAAATAATTCACGGAGGTATGAAATAATTCGCGGAGGCGGGTAAATAATTCAAAGAGGTGTAAAATAATTCGCGGAGGGGGGTGAACAATTCGAGGAGGTATCAAACAATTCACGGAGGGGGGTAAATATTTCACGGAGGTATCAAATAACTCACGGAGGGGGGTAAATATTTTTGAGGGAGGTGTAAAATAATTCGCGGAGGGGGTAAACAATTCACGGAGGTATCAAATAAGTCACGGAGGGGGTAAATAATTCACGGAGGTGTAGAATAATTCACCGAGGGGGGTGACTATTTCACGGAGGTGGAAAATAATTCGCGGAGGGGAATAAACAATTCACAGAGGTTCAGACATTCCTTGGAGGTGCAAATTATTACATGCCGACTCTCTACTGTTCCTTGGACTGCCAAAATGTTCCACATAGTCTGACAAACGTTCTACGGGTGCAAGTCATTGCGCCAAGGCAAGGACATCACACCAAGTTGGATCACCTCACGAAGATCCTGGGTACATGGCATGGGATTTTGGGGGGGGGGGTTTCGCTGGAGCCCCTAATTTGGTTCATGACACCCCGAATTGCCCCACGAAAGGAAACATTGCACAAAGACCACAGGCAAACAATAGAGACCCTCAGATGTCAGCCGGCGACCCATGATGTTCCATGCAGACATAGTACCATCCATTCGGAACCTCCAATGTTCCACACACACCTCCACATGTTCCACAGTGCCCCTACGCAAGCCATGGAGGCTGTCCAATATTCCACATAGCCCGTCACCACAAGGGTCATGTCATGATTTTCCCCCTGCGAATCGAATGTCAATTGATGATGCAGGCTTCTCTTTCGCTGCAACCATGCCAAGGACATACCGCTTCACACGATCCGGCAATGGCTTCCAAACACAGCGCAGGGTATGTCCATAGTGAACGGCATGTGGGGCACACACATCGCCCCCCCCCACATACACTCTCTCACCCCATGGAGCGAAGATGCCACATACACCCCCAAGGGTGTGCAGAAGTCATCCACTAGGAACCCTACCGTGTCCAAGAGACTGTAGGCATCTTGCCACACAGGCAGAGACACAATGCGGTGGGCAGCTGACTAGGGGGGGGGGGGATAGGTTTGGGCCTTTTGGAGGGGTTTGGTGATCAGAAACTGTACAGGCCTCTTCGCGTGGTCCGGCAAGTCATCTGTGTGGCACACTGTCTCCAACCCCTCAATGTCGTGCCACCCTGCCCCGTTTGTGTCCTCATCCTTCATGAGGATGTAGGGCTATGCCCACTCTGTGAAATCGGGGAGGGTCACCCCGAGGTGGATTGGTTCTACTTCCGCCCTTTGGAGGCGCAGCCGCATCTCCAATGTCCCAACCCTCTTGTTGGCCATGATCCGCTCCCAATCCAACAATTGGTCACTCTTGGGGGGGGGGGGGGGGAATCCCCAAGGGTCGAGGGCTTTTGCATGCTTCCTTCACGGCTTCCAAAGCCACTGCCCCACCACCCCCAAACCCCCCCCCCTTGAACTTGTAAATGACACCCACCTCTGGTTTCGCAAGGGTAGGCTGTTGGTATAGAACCCCTGGAAGCCGCACGCTCTGTACTTCCTCTAGGGATGGTCCTTGCCGCAGTTGGTCAGCCATCACCCTCAACCCACTCCGGCACTCAACCAACCATCCGTGAGGGGGGACTGGTCACAACCGAAAAAGGGCCCAAACAGATGCAGCTCAGATTGGGCCCTGCTGGTGAGTGTGTTTGCCCGCACCACGTCCTTCATGATCCCCGGCTCCGAGGACACCATGGAGGCAAGGACAACCGGGGCCTGCAGACCCTGGTACCGGTCTAGGGTACCTGCACACACTCATATGCCTGGTCCCCATGGAGTCTGCGCCCTGCTTCCCACACACAGTGTTGCAGCCATAGCATCTGTGCATAGTGTGTGGTGACGATTGCCACTGAGGGGGGGGGGTACGCTTGTGCATTGTGTGCATGCTCCAGAAAGTGCAGCACCAGCCATGCCTCGTCCCTGCTCAGGTTCCCCTGGGCGAGCATGTCGTCATCCATGACGAGGAAGTCCCATGCTCTCATAATCTCCCTTCTGAGTCTGTCCACCCGCTCCTGCGACATCCCGTACCGTGTCAACTAATGTCTCCACTCTAGATGGTCCGTGCTGACTATGCGGATGTGTTGCTCTCCCAACACCAGGGGGGGTAATGCTGGGGAGGAAGGGGTGTAATGGCCCAATGACCCCCATGTGAAAGGCCCACGCACCACCGTTGCCAATGGCAGGTCCATGCGGAACTGCTGGGTTAGGACACACGCAGTACACCTTGTACGGTATAGGACGAACTGCAACACACTACTTGTGGCGAAGCGCTGCGAGTCACCATAGTGCATCCCTGGTCCCTCGTCGATGCGCACATTCAGGTTAGCAAAATGCTCTGATTGTGGCCAAGCAATTTGTTTAGCCGTCAGCTTACTGTGCTGCACTGCCAGAAGAGTGATGGCACTGTATGGGCGCAGCTGACCGGCATCCACACAAAACATGCACTATGCGCCAAAAGCGGCCAAGTCCAGACCCACTAGGACGCTATGCCTCGAGGACTCATCCAGGAAGCTGAATGCGAACCGAATTTGTGGGTCACCGGGGGGGCCCCCAAGCAACAACTTTGGCCTTGTGGCGACCATACGTGCTGTTGCAAAGAGAACCCCGCAGCTGTTGAGGGCACATGCAAATTTGCCATTGCACTCCGGGTGATTGGCCAACGTCTCCTGGACTGCTGGCTGGTTGTACGCTTGCAAATCTGGGGGGTCCGGCCCCTTGCAGCACGGAGGCGCATCCAGGGCACGTGGTGATCCTTCAGAACTTCCTCTGAGAAGGTAGGATCCTGTTCAGCCGATTGGATCACCCGCCGCATCAGGTTGTTAACCTGTGCGTTTGTTGGGGCAGTGACCAAGATGCATGCCCGAGGGGGGTGGCCGTTGGGTGCCCCCCCCCCCCCCTTTCTTGCCAGTGTGTATCGAATCTAGCGCCTTCGGATTCGGGATGCATGGGTCAAAGTACCCCTGCTGCCACATCACTGCCTTGATGCAGGCCACCAGGGTCTCCGACTTCCCTCTGCCAGCCCCACCAGTCATGGAGGAGACAATAGCACCCTCATCCAGACATTGCCGGACAGCCAAGGCTTGGGAGGGGTTCAGGCTATGATGCGCCACAAGGTGACGCAGGATCTGCTGGTCCTTGGTAGGGAGGCTGGCAGCCAGATGTGGTTCTTGCCGGGTGGCATTGAGCAACGCGTTCCATGCCTGCCCCGTCCGTATCTCCTCACGCAACGACCAGAACGCTACCTCATCGGGCAAGACGCAGCACCACCACTTGTGGAGGTACGGAATGGGCGCTTTGTTTGCACAAACTATGGTCACCATGTCACCGGAGGTGCCAATACCATGCACTTTGCCAATCCAGTCCGGGTATGGTGCAACGTCGCCGTCGATGTCTGCCCGCTTCATGTCCCATCCATGGATGAGATCCCCGTCGGTCAAATCATAGTTGCCCCAAACTTCGATCTGAGCAACCCATTCTGTTACGAGCACCATGTTGCCATTGTTGTCCTCCTTCTGCCGCTCTTCCTTGTCAAACCACAGCTGCCTCGGGGCACCTTGCTCCCATGCCCACTTCCGGGCAGCGGCACACTCATGGACAATGTGCACCAAGGATGCCTTCTAGACATATGCATCGCGATCGGCCCAACGGGTGGTGAATCCCTCTGTTGGGTTCGCGTTGATGTTGTAGTCCACGTGGGCAAGGGTTTCAGCAAAGGTCCGGGCCTTGTCTTTGGCTTGCGGAGGGCCTTGGCTTGTGCCTTGTGGAGGGGCTTGGCCTTTGCCTTGTGGAGGGGCTTGGCCTTTGCCTTTGCTTTGCTGAGGGCCGTGGCCTATGCCTTGCTGTGGGCCTTTGCCGTGCTGAGGGCCATGGCCTTTGCCTTGCTGAGGGACTTTGCCTTGCGGAGGGCCATGCCCTTTGCCTTGCTGTGGGCCTTTGCCTTGCGGAGGGCCATGCCCTTTGCCTTGCTGTGGGCCTTTGCCTTGCTGACGGCCATGGCCTTTGCCTTGCTATGGGCCTTTGCCCTGCAGAGGGCCATGGCCTTTGCCTTTGCCTTTGGTGCTTGGCATGTTGTCCAGGTCGGGCCGCTGTGGCCGGGGACCGAGGGCAAACTCCCGGGGCTCAGCGGCGTGCAGTAGGTGGGTTGGGGGTTGAAAGACGACCCTAGTCCGGGCACTGTGGCCGGGGACCGAGGGCAAACTCCTGCAGCTCGGCAGCCCGCAGTGGGTGGGTACGGAGAAGAACGACGACCCTGGTCGGGGCGCTGTGGCCGGGGACTGAGGGCGAACTCCTGCGGCTCGCCAGCCCGCAGCGGGTGGGTACGGAGAGGAACGACGACCCTGGTCAGGGCGCTGTGGCCGGGGCCCGAGGGCAAACTCCTGCGGCTCGGCGGCCCGCAGTAGGTGGGTTGGGGGATGAACGACGACCCCGGTCGGGGCGCTGTGGCCGGGGACCGAGGGCGAACTCTTGCGGCTCGGCAGCCCGCAGTGGGTGAGAGATGAACGCGTGGGTGTTGGGGCAGGCCCAACTGGAATGTCTGGGTCAGAGATGCGATGGTCTAGACCCAAGACGCACTTCCTCGCCTCAAGGGGGAGGTTGAAAACAAAAGAGTGCCCTATGTGTAAGAGACGCTCGGTGCACACTTGCCGACGAGCTGGAAATTGGAACGTCTCGCCGAAGTCCAGGGTCGCTGCGGGGGGGTTTGCGCAGGGACCAATGACCCAAACTGCGGCCTCTCCGGTGCGGGGGCGGACTGAGACGCACGCCCCTGGAGCAATGACTGTACTGCGGGGTGGGGCACGGCCGCTTTGGGGCGGGAGCCAGTGGGAGGAGTGAGGAACGGCGCTGCCTGCTATACTGGGTCAGTGTCACCTGATCACTTGCTGGAGGCGCCCAGCGATGTGCCGGTTTGCGTTTCAGCAGCCCAAGAAAAACCCCTTGCGGGTGTGGCATGAGGGCATGCGAATTAGCCGTTCGCATTTCCTCAGCAGGGACGAGGAGCGAGGAGCGTAAAGCAGTGGTGCTTGAAATCCTGTGTGCCACCCCAAAAACCCCCCGTATCCCCAAGCCGGCCCCACAACTTGCGCCACGAAATACCGAACCCCACCCCCGTGATTCTCCCGGATGAGCTGCAGTGTTTTGGCATTGTAGGGCCCGTGAACAGTGGGTTTTGGGGGGCTGGGGGGTTCCTTGGGTACGTACTTGGGGGGTTGTGGGGGGGATGGGGGTGGCACGGCAGCGCACATCAGGGCCTCCTCCACGGCTTCCAAGGCTACCTAGTATGGGGTTCAGGTAACCTGGGGTCTGCGCGGAGGACTTACTGGCGTTGGAGAGGTTGTTGGTGCACGATTGGATGAAAGGGGAGAGGGGGGCGGTGTCAGCAATGGAGGCTGGGGCGAGGCCAGTTCGCTGAGACACTTCTCAGCGTTAGAGTCCCACGGTGGCGATGGGGGTTGGTCTCCAAACCGCAGGAGCTCCGGCAGATCCCCCCAACCGCATTCCGGGAACGATGGGCTGGAGGGGACGGAAGAGGCCAGGCTAAGGGGGCTAGACGACATGGCAAATTGCACCCCGCAGTGGGTGGGGGATGAACGCGTGGGTGTTGGGGCGGGCCCAACTCAAAAGTCTGGGTCAGAGACGCAACGGTCTAGACCCAAGACGCACTTCCTCGCCTCAAGGGGGAGGTTGAAAACAAAAGAGTGCCCTATGTGTAGGAGAGGCTCCGTGCACACTTGTCTCCGATGCAATACACTCATTTCCCTTTTTGTCAAGAGAGACATGCACAATCAAGAACAGATAAGCACCGAAAGGACATAGGTACAAGGAGAATGTGACACATAGCACGCTATGATCAAGGGGGGGGGGGGCTCTTGGATGTGGTCGCACAATGGGGAGGGGGGGGGGGCGTTTTCCAATTTGTTTCCCATTGCGTTAAGACGGACGTGGACGGCACATGAAAGCAAAACACAGAAGGCACCATACACCAAAGTTCGTCCTGTTGTGAAGCAAATGTGACACATAGCACAGCCCCTTCTCAGGTGTATTGTTTTTGTATATGAAGGTCGGATATACCCTGTGGGGGAGCCCTTAGGAACACCCGGTGGGTGCACGTAAAATTTTGGGGCTGCCACTCTAAGGCATAAAAAGGCCGCAGTGGAGACTGGACTTGTCCGCTTGCTGATGGCATGGCACGCCGGTGGACCAGTGGACCAAACCTTCTCGGCTGAACGTCTGCATGCTGTGCTCGGCATCCATGTGTTGAAGAATCCACAAGGGGCGGTTCCCAATGCACAAAACGGTGCATTTCTCAACCGCTCTGCCGACACGAAAAAGGGCCTAAGAAAAAGGTCCCTGCAGGGGTTTGTGGCACAGCCCAAACCCAACATCGGCAGACCAGCCCCACAGGGTATTGAAATGAATGAGATCATCACTGAAGGGGTTGCACACAGGACAAAATGCAAACAATGGCAAATGGGAGGCTACATACGCGGTACACATCACCTGCAGTCACAACGTCACAGCTGAGACCGCAGGCAGGTCCTGCCACCTCAAGAGACAGCATCATAACTGTTGCAATTGGTATCAGTTAAATCCGGATCCACAAATAAAATGGTCATGGTAAGCCAAAGAACATCAAACAACACAGACTCACATACATTCTTTGAACACACCTTGTGACGCATTGCATTGAAAGAGTCAAAGCGGCTTTTCCATACGATTATACATGGGGAGGGGTGGGGGGTGTTTTCCCTACACTATGGATTTCTCTGGATGATTTTCCATACTTCCTGGGGAAATAGCACAACACAGCAAGAAAGAGCACCAAGAGGACAAAGGGTTTTTTATGGTCGTCGCCAGATTCTGGGAACAAACAACAAAGCCTCAGCAGAGCGAAGTGCAGGTAAGAGGGTCGGGTTAAAAAAAGAAATTCAAATTCAAATTCACTGCAAAGCCCCTTCTCAGATGTATATTGCTTGCACATGACATTGACAAACAAGGGTTTTCAAAATGCTTGCTGGCCATTGGAGGACATGGCGTGCATTCCGGCGGACATGGTACACCGACTGCTGGTGGCAGCAGTGCAGCGGAGCGGTTCCTTTCCTCGGCCGCGGAGTTTTTCAAAGGCTCGGTCCGCACAAAACAGGTCCTAAGAAAAAGGTCCCTGCAGGGGTCCACACCGAAGACCCACGCGTGACGGAGCATTGTGTCGTGCTAGACAATCCACAGCCCCACAACCCACATCCCGTGAAACTTGGTGTGGGCTACAGAGAGGCCTAGGCAGCACATGTCAGCTGTCATGCATCGTCATTGAAGGGGCTTGCAGTCAGCAAATTGTAATTATTGTTGCACAGGCCCCGACGATGCGAGGCAATGTGCCATTCACGTGCACTATGGTATCCATTTGTGTGAACCATTTTCCTGTGAAGTTCGTGCAAAATTTGCACGAAATTTGCACGAAATTCACATGCACAGCAAATGCACATGTGTGCTGGCATATGGCTGTGAATATGAATTATGTGCAAATTTTGCGCGAATTTAATGAACATTTTTCAACTTTGCTCGTGGAGCTTTCCTGCCATGGAACCATGATTCCAGGGGGTTGCGATGAACAGTACTCGTGCAGTGGAGACATCCAAATGTTTGTATCAGTGACCCTATTGCATTCTGCTTTGTTCAGCATGTCCACAATGCCTTGCAGCATTGCATGCAAGGCCCTTGGTCCGTTCCACATCGTGCGTTCTTGAACCCACATCCACCGTAGATTGAAGTCACTCGAGGAGGTAGTTGGGAAGGAGTTGGGAGCCCCTTACACATGCCAACTTATCCACATGTCACCGTAGTGCCCGTCCTACAACAAAATCATGTGTCGCAGTTTTCCCTGCGGGGGGGGGGGGTCCGGACCCCGTGTAAAACACGCCGTAAAAAACACCGTAAGATTCCACGGTGTTTTGACCTGGTGTCTGATTCAAATGATCCGTCAAGGGTGCTGGTAATTTTACCCGCGGCTCGTGTAGGCTGCCCCTACACGGACGACCCGTCGAGGGTGCCCGTAATTTTACCCGCAGCTCGTGTAGGCTTTGCCATCCTGAAAAGGAGGTTATAGAACGTCATGGTCCAGGTAATTTTTTATGTACTTTTGTGTTTGACCTGCTTGCCGTTGTGCTTCAACCCCTGTAACCCCACCCTGCCAATTTTCATGTACCATTCTCTGTAGTGACATGTCTGAGCATCACACATTGTATGTGGGCGATTTCGTGTACCAAGTGAAGACGACTGAAAGCCGTGAGGCGGCCTTCTTCGCCTTTGTGTACCACCACCATCGTGACGGGCACACCCACTAGCCATCGTGGTTCCACAGGAACTATGGGCAGCCCATGGGTCACAGCTATGGGTATAGTCACCAAACGGGCTATCAGACTTCAGACTTCAGACTTTTATGGACCATCACCCTGAGCCCCCCACCCCCCCCCCTCCCCCCGATGTTGCCCCCCCCCCCCCCCCCCCCCCCCCCCCCCCCCCCACCCCTGAGAGCAGCCTTTTGCCTGACACGTTTCCATGCCCCCCCCCCCCCCTATATCACACTTTGTTATGGAAAATGGGAAACTGGGAAACTTGGAAAACATGGAACCCCCTCCCCCCCTCTCTCAGTACCCGTACTCGCAGACCGGGAAATTGAGGGCATAGTGGCACGAACGGGGAAAGTTGGGAAATGGACCCCCCCCCCCTCGCTCTTAGTACTTGTAGTCTAAGACCGGGAAATTGAGGGCATACTGGCAAGAACGGGGAAAGTTGGGAAATGGAACCCCCCTCCCCTCCCAGTAGCTAGTAGCTGCACTCTAAATGTTTTTGCCGCTCTCCCCTCCCAGTAGCTAGTAGCTGCACTCTAAATGTTTTTGCCGCTGTTTCAAATTGATTATGCAGAACACCCTGGAGGTGTTTTGGTTGTCTGTGTTGTTTGCGTTTTGCATCCTATCAGAATGTGCTCACAGTGTGATTATGCAGAAACATCCTTGAGGTGTTTTGGCTGTGTGTGGTCTAGGCCCTGGCGCCTATGACCACAGACCCCTTCACTGATCAACATGCTGACAACAGCTGAGAAGGGGATTTGACATGTTTGTTTTTGCATCCGATCAGAATGTGCTCACAATTTGATTAGGCAGAACATCCTTGAGGTGTTTTGGCTGTGTGTGGTCTAGGCCCTGGCGCCTATGACCACAAACCCCTTCAGTGATGAACACGCTGACAACAACTGAGAAGGGTTTTTGACATGTTTGCTTGTCACTGGGCCCGTCCCTGTGCCTTGGCTGCCTGCTGCCTGGTTGCTCTCACCCCCCTGGCTGCCCGCTTGTGGGCTTCATGGCTCCGCGGACATCTTGAAACTGGGGTCCGTGGCTGTTGCTGCTACACAAGCCAAGGTGTAGTGGGCGTGGAGACGCGCGTGCGACTCCAACGCAGACCCCACGTGCGGCAGAACGTTGTCCAATGGGGTGTTGGGGCTGGTTCCTAGCAGCTGAAACCGGACCAACCCCTCCGCCACAGCCAACTGTCCCCGCATGGTCTTGGCCACCCCCATCCACGCTTGCGTGCTCGCAAGCAAAAAACGAACCCCCTTGGGGTTGGTGGGGGTGGTGGTGGGGGGGGGGGGGGCTGCTGCTCTTGCTGCCTCCGCTGATGCTGTTGCTGCCTCTGCTGCTAATGCTGCCTCTGCTGTTGCTGCTACTGTTGCCTCTGCTGCTGCTTTTGCCCGAGACGGGAAGAAAAGCTGCTGCTTCACGGCGTCCACCTGGCCCTAAAGCACGTCCTTCTCCCACTCGGCACCCTCCGCGCCTCCACGGCCACTTGGGTTTCGCTTTGTGAGACCTCAAGCTGGCTGCGCAGAGATTCCAACTCCTTGTTGCGCAGCACCGCCTGCTGCTGCTACTGCTGCCGTTGCTGCACCAAATTGGTGATGTCAGGTGCAAGGGGGGTTCCTTTGGAGCCCGGGTGGCTGCTCCCGGGACTTTCCTTGGCCGTTGGGGTCTGGCTGAGCTGCGGCTCCTCCCGCCGCGGGTCGCGACTCCCCGCTAACGACCGACTCCTCGCGTCATCATCCCCCTCCCCCTCTTCTCCCCTCCCCCTAGCCCCCGCCTGAGTCCCCCGCCCGGCATGGTTGCGCATGCAGAGCCATGCGTTGTCCAGCCAGTCATCATTGCATGGCCGCCAATGCCTAATGGCATTCAAGGACAACACACCTGCCCACGGCGGACCCCCCCCCCCCCCAGACGGTGGATGGCGGCGGCATCCACTTTCCAGTGGCCGCTCTTGAGGCGTAGCCAAAGCGAGCCACCAAAACCTCATTCTCCCACGCCCACCCCACGGCAGAACCCTCCTTCATGGTCACTGGAAAGGGGAAGCTAATGGTGTGGGGGGCATTGCCTTCTCCCTAATCCGGAGTGGTGCCATTCAAGCTCCAGGCTGCTGCCAAAAATTCACTTCAACCCCCCCTCCCCGGGGGCAGAGGTGCCTTTCAGGCAAACGGCGTGCCCTGGTGTGGGCAAACAAACAGCCTGTCGAGCTGGGGCCCGTTGTACCCTGTGTCCCCAGTGCCACGATTGGGCATGGAGATGACATAGATCTAGCCATCCAACCCGGGCTTGGGTTCGGACTCTGCCCGGGGCTGCGGGCCGGACTGCGACGCCGGATGGGACCGGCTGGAGTTGTCAGCCTGCTGCGCAGGCCCCTTCTCAGGGGGCTGCTGGGAGTGGGGCTTGAAGTGCCTCTCAGCGTGGAAGGAGCTGGGGTGAGGGCTCCAACAAGTGAACTTCTCCTGTTCGAGTTGTGCAGTAGCCATGTGGTATTGGCGTGAAATTTGTGTGAAATTCGTGGTACAACACATTCGACTCCAAATTTGAATTATGTGAAATTCGTGCGAAATTCACGCTAAAATGGTATGCAATGTGCATACGCAACGAAATATGCAGCGCAAAGGCATACCTGCACGTGATAACCACAGCCCCGATTTTGCTTGCTTCAGGGGCCTCTAGGCAGGGACAGGTTGGTGGGATGACACCACCAAGGGCAAAGCGGACAATGGCATCCGCGTTGGTGGGCCCGGTCTTGCAGACCTCGAGGTGGTAGGGTCCCCGCCAGAATATGACTTGGCCTTCCCCGATTGGGAGGTGGGCGATGTGGGGGCTACTCCGCGAGAGGAATGCGAGGTGGAACTCATAGGTGTGAGCAACACCGGGTTCCATGGGGTTAAAGATGGCGTCCATCATATCCTTGTTGGCAAGCCCCACCGTTCCCTCAACCCCCCTCCTCAACCACAAGACTTGGTGCCACGTCCAAGACTTGGTGCCAAGTTGGCACCAAGTCTTGATCAGGGTCCCCATGAAACCCTTGGCTGACGGCACGAGCATGGGGTCAAGATGTGTTGCATTCTTGACGATGTGCCAATGATGCTTGTCCGGCGTCCATTGGGTAAAAATGGCATCCCATGGGGGGGGGGGGGGGCATGGCATGGTGGCGGCATGTGGATGACACCACCAGCAGATCCCCCTCGCTTAGGTGCACCTCATCAAAGCGTGTCTCGCTCACCTCACCGTACGTAGAGCCTGCTTGGACTACGATTTGGTATTGGGATGACAACACAAGGAAAGTGGAAAGATGGCAACGAGACACTTGCCCATCAGCACGGGGCAGCACGGAGGGGTCCTTGGAAGTATCAACATGGTCCAGTTCGTCAACCGTATGTTGTGACACAATCACTGGAGCTGGGGTCATGTGGTGGAGATCTGCGAACCCCCCAATGTGCGTGGGCAAGCTCTCCACCACCTTGCGCAGAAGTCCCCCAGTGAGGGAAGTCGAATTGTTGGGCTTCAACTGCCATCTCTGGGGGATATCTGGCATGCAGCGCTGAGCCTCCACAGACTCAACGTTGAAAATGTGGTCAAAGGACCGGACCACCTTATCACTCCCTCCCTCAAAAAAATTTTCTACTTTGGCCCATGTTGGGCCACACTCCCCCTCCGACAGCAAACCCTTCATGACGGTGTACCCCAGGCCGTCCACGAAACTATTGGCAGGGGGGGGGGGGGCTATTCTCGTCCAAGGGGGGCGGGTGGCATAAAAGGGGGGGTCAGGCAAAGGGCTTGTGCGGAGAGGGGGGGTTGCGGTGATGAAGCCAAGCCTCGGGCCAAGCTTGGGATGTGGTGGTGTAAAGGGTGGGGGTGGTGAGGTCATGAACGGGGTGCTCGGGGGCAACCCATGGGTGGGTTGGGGTGATGGCAAGATGATCCCACCAGTTGGGCTGTGACATCTGTCATCGAAAGGGGAGGGTGGAGTGGTCCTCCTTTTCATGAACGTCAAATTCCCGAAGGGCAACCATGTCACATCCCAGGGGGAGGGTGACAACGTTGTCCACAGGGTACACCTTGCACACACCCTCCTTGGGCTTACCCTGCACATGCCCCCCCATAATCCCTAGAAGACTTTCCACCGTCTTCTCCCCCGGAATAAGCCTAAGGGCTAAGATCCCTGGAAGTGCCCCCTTCAACCCTACCCAGAGCCTTATGCTCCACCCCTTGCGGCAGTACACTTGAGTGCGCTCCGGAGATCACATATCAATGTGCACTACCGGGGGGGCGGGTTGCTGTTTGCCCACCCATTCCACAATTGACCCCACATGGAGGTCATCAGAGTCGTAGGTCGCCTCCTCAAACTCATGGGCGAGGATGGGGCGGGACTGGTAGTGGGAGTGGGTGTCGGGGGCGGGATCTGGCAGGGACCCTAGCTGAGACAAGTGTTGCAACATCTCAAAAACAAAGCTCTGTTGCACAGGGGAAACAATGTGTGACATATGGGAAATACATGTGACATGATTGTGAGATTGATGCGAAATTGGTGCGAAATTCGTACCAAATTCGTGCTAAATTCGTGTGAAATTCGCGTTCGTCTAAATTGTGTGAATGACTTATGAATGTGCGTGTGAATGGGAGTGTGAATGTAATTTTTTGTGAATTGGTGTGTGAATTTCAACACGGTACCAACGTGCATTTTCGAAGTCCTTAGTTTTGTTGAATTTTAGGAGAATGCATGATGCAAAGAATGAGTCCAAAATAGGTCAAATACGACGTGGATTCAAAAGGACAGTTCACAAAGGGTAAATACCAAACGTTCTATCAGCCGTGGGTCACATTTATCATCCCCCTATCATATTTATCGGTTTATCAAGGTTGTATTCATCTTGCTTGGCATTTATCAAAGTCTCCATCAGCCCTACCGCACTGTTATCAACAACCTATCAGCCTCATCTCACATTTACCAACACTCTGTTCCGCCTGACTTGCATCTACCAAGCCTGCCTCACATTCATCAAAGGCTGCATCAGCCCCATCTCATACTTATCAACAGTCCGTCAGCACTGCCTAACATTTTTAAAGAATTCCAAGGCTCCATCCAACATTTTTCAAGCATCTATCAAACCTAAATCACCCTTTCCCACGTGCTAGCCCTGCCTCACATGGCTCTTTCAGACCTGCCTCACATTTGTCAACGCTCTCTCTGCCCTGCCTCACATGCACCAACGCTCTATGTGCCCTATGTCCCATTATCAAAAGATCTATCAGCCCTGCCTCACATTTATCAACAGCTATGTGTCACATTTCGATCATCGCTGCCTCAAATTTACCAAAGGCTGCATCAGCCCTGACTCACATGCATCAAGGCAGCCCCGCCTCAGATTTACGAAGGCTCTATCCGCCATCCTCAAATTTATGAAAGGCTCCCTATCAGCCCTACATTGAACAGTAATTTGGGGCTGTTGACACGGGCCGTGGCCAGCCCAAAGCAGGCCCAGAGGCTGCAAAACCCTTGCAGCCTACCATGGCTACTGTCAAAATATCCCCAATCCCAGCCCAGGGGGGATACCACAGGGGCTGAGAAAGCCGCGAACACGGCGTCTGGACCAAAAAAAAAAAAGCTGAAAACTGCGGAAACTGCAGAAGCGCTCACCCCCCCACTGCCCTTACTATCACACCACAGCACATGAGAATGCTTGCACTACGTGCCCGTGGGGGATACTGCAGAGCACGAGGAGGCAGGAACCCGTCCATACGCGCATTGTGGAGGGCGCAGAACTCATTGAAAGAGATGGAATCCCCTGAAATGACACACAGCACCGCAGACTTCGGTATGGGATGTTGCTTCGGGTGCGTTGAGATACAGCGAGAAAAGGGCGTGTGGGTCATTTAGTCATAGCCAACGAGTCCCACTTTGGCTGAGCCTACCCCCTTGGCCACAGGAGCCCAGGGGGATGCAGCCAGCCACTTATGAACGCCCCAATGTGCGGTGCTGTGGCGATCCCCGTGTTTACACATGGGAGCCGCACGGCGCAGCGTGCCGAGGATAACAAAGACGCAGGAGCAGCAGCAGCTGTGTAGAGGGCCGCGGTGAGAACAGGGCAGGCAGGCAGGCATAGCAGGAACACTGGATTCGCGGTTTGTGCCCCCACTGGCGCCCGATCCGGGGTGCCCAGTGTGCTCTTCTGACCAAACGGCCCGTTTGGGATGAGTTGGTGAGAGGTGACATCCCGTGATCCTGCCAAGGGGACCATGGGGCATTGCATGGCCCTGTCTGTTGTTACGAAATGCCTGTTGCATGCCTGTTCCAGAACGAGAAGCAACCCCCACCCCCTTCCTGACGGATGCCGAACCTCCACAGTTACCAGACCCCCGGCGCGCCCCCAGTTCAGGACCTAGGCCCCATTGAAGGGCCTTGGTGGAGCAAACTGGCACACTGCACAGGCAGAAAACCCCCAAAATAATTGGCATAATGCCTGAGTATGCTGCGCACCACTGGTGGGTAACACTTGGTGATCCGGAACCCTCTGGCCCTGTGTCACATCTTCCACATTGGTGATGGTGGTGGTGGTGAGCACCCTCCGAATTCCGCTGTC
Source organism: Eutreptiella sp. 'Long Island Sound 2002' (assembly GCA_964036045.1). NCBI lineage: Eukaryota > Euglenozoa > Euglenophyceae > Eutreptiales > Eutreptiaceae > Eutreptiella > Eutreptiella sp. 'Long Island Sound 2002'. The sequence continues at coordinate 35,158,724 of OZ038392.1, forward strand.
TTATGAAGGACTTTGTGGAGAGCATTGCCGGTACAGGCGTGGGAGGGACGCCAAGGGGCAGAAGCAGCACTTGTGAGCATAGGGACAACTGTCCCACTCTCACCCAGTGAAAATAATTTTCCCCAGCTGTTGGGGTTAGCCACGTGGAGGATTCCCTCCTCAAAAAGGTGAACAAGTATGTGCCCCCCGGAAGTACCAACAGGCATACTCCCTCAGCCTTGATGGCAACCCCCCCCCCCCCAGAGTTCAGGGTGGGACCAAAGGGAAAAGACATGAGAAAACGTTGGGGTGCCGTGCACACATGGGTCAGCTCAGGAATCAGATGGCCCTTGCCCTCCCCCCCTACCCCCGAACAAATAACCACCCCCACGATGCCCACCTAAAGCACTCAGGCTCCAGGATCCACAGACCCTCATCCCGAGCACAGAACTGCCGTGAGCTGCGAACACTCCAATCACGACACTGCGGGCACAATGCCTGGAAATGCAGTGCACCACTGATGTGTAACACTCCGTGATCAGGGGGGGAAGGGCTCTGTGGGCCCTTACCACCCCCCTTCCTCCGATGGCCATATACCACAGCCAACAACCATGTCCCACCCCTCGGCCACCCCAGGGGCCCCCAGACTTTCAATTTGCGGGGGCAGCCCCCCGTCCGCCTCCCAAACGCGGCTCAAGTATCGGTGACCAACAATTCCCCGAAGACTCCCCAGAAGTACCTGCGCCCCAAACAGCCGTGGTATTCGTGTTTCACACGCCCCCCCCCCCCCGGTCATTTCCACAGACACAACCATTCTTGTGCTCCACGATGGCCGGCCGTGGGCACCACAATGCTGACAGGCCCCGTGTGAGTCGGTATCAGAGTCAGGTACAGTGTGCAGGGGGGGGGGGGGGAGGCTGTTCCTCCGCCCCACCACCACCACTATTGAAACCCTGACCTCCCCAACTCCTCCCCCCGAGGGATGCATTAAAAGCAAGAAAAGGCGGGAGGGGGGGGTGCCGGAACCTAACAGTTTGTACATAACCATTGGTCCAAACCAATTTTTCCTTCGGTAAATTTCTTTTTTTCCCACTATGAAATCTGGGTTCAGAGGGGGAGGGAGGTACCTCCCCTCCTGCGATGATTGTCAGCCGTTCAACTACATCTCTGCCCCCCCCCCAAAAAAAACGAACAGCACCCCTAACCCCCAGGGCCGGGGGATAACAGTTGCCTAAAATGCCACCAATCCGACCTACCCTAGCCCGCCCCCAGGGGGGGGTGGGGGGTCCATCGCTAAGCAATGGCCTCATGACGGGGGATGGGGGCATTGCAGACCCACGGAAGTCTATTCGGAGCCCGGCTGGTGCGTCCCGGTGGTGCCCAGTGCCAATGCATAGGGCTCCAGCACCCGGACAAAGAGGATCTGGCCCACAGGGGCAGGGCCCTGCCAGAACTTCACCTTTTGGACGACTTCGCCCTCAGGACAGACCTCCACGATCGTTGATGAGGAGGAGAACACCCCCACGGTGTGCCCATCCGCCAGACGACTGCAGCTGCCGCCGTACGGCGTGAACAGCCTCGCGCCCTCACCGCCTACAAATGAGGAAGAGGCCTGACACAAAGGTGCAAGGTTTTGCAACGCTGTGTTTCCACAGACCCCCACCTCCCGCCACCCTCCCACCACCAGAAATTCATTCCCGTCTCAAAGTGTGACATTTTCTGTTGGGGTGCACCTGATGAAGGTTTCCTGTCAGGACACTGGGCACCCCCTCAACCCGTACCATGCGGTTTTGCACTGGAGGAGGAGCACTGGAGCATTTTGGGGTGGGTGCCATCCCGAAAATGACCGTGTACGTTCGGTATGCAGCCATTCGTGAAGTGCGGCATAACCAAAGATGCTAAAGTTGCCACCTTGAAAGCCCCCCACATGATCGTGACACCAGGTGGTGTTCAAAGAAAGGGTGTGGGGAGCACTTTTTCTTGCGTTTTGAGTTCCGGTGGGAGGCTGCACCACCTACAACGCGGTGACGCTATTCAAGGGGGCTGGGGGGGGGGGGCTTGGCAAGCCCCAGGGGATTTCGGTCTTTGGCACAGGGTTGCGTGCACATATGAGTGGTACGCCCCGCCAAAAGGCAACACATTAGCCGCTGCCTACCCCTTCATGTTGTGGTAACATTAGGCAGGGAGGTGATGGAGGGGTGGGCAGACCCTCCCTGCCCTTAGCACTACCCCGACGGTGCCTGCCCCTCTTCGTGTCACACACCGCAGCTGTGCACCTGTCCCGAAGGTGGACCGTTTAAGCGCATAATCCCCGTTGCATGTCCCTCGCGCTGTGTGGGTCTTCTGATGGATGTTTGTTAAAAGATCACCACCGTACAGCGAAGCTGATCGGTGGATTTTTATGCCAAATGATGGCGCCCCCCCCCCCCCAACCTCCAATGGAAGCCAGAGGTTCTTTTTCTATCAACAAGGACAACAAGCGCTGAGTGATGCTGGGGGGGGGGGGACTCGTATTCGAGCCAAACCATGAGGCAACATGGACAATCTTCTTTTGTCATTGGCTAAATCACTGTTTCATTGCGACTGTTTCACATATTTAATGTGGATGCCTGTGATGCAGAGCGGCAAGATTTGTGCAGCCATTCTTTGGTCCCTCGCTTCAAGGATCCTGCGCAACTATTGGCAGCGGCGCAGGACACCCTCTTCCTGTCTGCACTCCCATGGGTGCCAGACAGGGTGGCTTCTAGCTGACCTTCAGGTTTGATGCCAGTCATCTGTGGGCTGACCACCAGCTAACTCCCCCCAAACAGCCGAGCGGTCTCCTCCCTGCATACATGTGTAGTTATGTCGGATACCCTGTGCATTGGGTGCAGGTGTTTTGCCCCCACGAGCAACACACATCTTTGTAAGCACTGTTGCTCTACGGCAGGTTCTGACATCAACAAAAGGCAGAAGACTGGTCATACCCGTCCAGATCAACGTCACGTTCTGTGCTCCCGGGTCCACCTCCAGCTCCATAAAACGCGAGTAGCGTTTGCGCGTCGACACGGAGCACCGGTGCTCATTGTCAAACAGCAGAAACCTCGTGCCCCCGAGACTGTGCACATTATGTGGGTGCCCAAAGGCCTTGGTCGGCATGGTTCCGAGCCTGCAGCATGAGGCCAGGCTAGGGAGGGGGGGGGCTGAGCTTGAAGAGAAGCGACGGGCAGGGGACTCGGGTTGTAAAGCAGATTCAGGCGAAGAAGGCCTCTAGTGTGCATCGGGCGTGGGCTGTGCTATCATCCTCTCTCTCTGGGGGTGTCCGGTTAGCTTCTGCTTTGGGTCTGCTGTCGGCCTCTCCCTCCCACAGAGGCCGGCAGAGCCCACGCCAGAGGCTGCCAGCACAAGGCAGCAGAGGGTGACTGTCAGCATGTTCCGTGTGTTGGCAGCCTCCAGTGTGGGGCGTGCTGGCAGCCTTTGGTGAGGGATGTAGTTTCGGCCTGATACAAACGGCTGTCTGTCAGCCTCTGGTATTAGTCTGGGGTGGGACCACAAGAGAGACTGGCCGCACACCCCACACCACAAGCTGTCACAGGCTGACAGTATACCCGCAAAAGAGGCTCAGATTGCCCCGCACACCAGATCGTGCTGCGCTGTCAGGCTCTTCTGTGGGTTCCGAAACCCTAAACCCCCTCACCTAATAATATTAAGCGCTTGACACTATTTTGACAACAAGTATTTTGCATTTTGGGGGTGACGTGCAACACAATTGGATGTGAAAGACCATGCATCTGCGTTGTGGGAGTGGTCAGAGTGCATTGAGACAGGCCTCTCACCATGAACCATTCCACAACATGCTTGATATTCTTTTGGTGCTTGATAATAAGGGGGAAGCGAGGGATTAACAAATTAAAAGGCAACATTTGCGCCATTCTTAACCATGCCAGATACCATGGTGCAACCACTGTCAACGCCTGCCGAACCTCTCCTAAATCTAAAGACGCACTCACCTTCCAACAGACCACAGTACTCGTCCTGTGCCTTTGTCAATAGCATAAAATGTATCCACATTCCGCGCGTTGTAGTACACCATGTTGGAAGCTGCATCCCAGTCCACGGCATTGCCGTGCAGCGCCAGATCCAGCTTCTGCACCGCCTGGTCTCTGCACTGGATGTCCCGCATGGAGATCTCGAGGTGGTCTTGGCTTCGCCAGGCCCACAGCAGCTTACCACTGTGCAACAGCGTGTGTCCACTAACCCCAGCCCCCCGTGAATGTACCCCCCAACTTAATGTAACCCCCCCCCCCCCTACGGAGCTGGTCAAAATTGAAATGTTAGTGTACCCCCCAAAACTGCCCAACTCCGCACCTAGTGGTCTCTGGATGCTTGTTGTTAATTCCTGGGTTCCCTCGACGGATGCTTTTAAAGCTTGGTGGTCTCTACATGATTGCTGTTAATTCCTAGTGCTCTCTGGGTGGCACAAGACAAAGCAATCAGGAGCCTCAGAACACAAGAAGGGTGCCGAGCGAAGCATGCCACAAATGTTATTGAAAGCATGGAATGCCAAGCTGTTTTGCCCTCTTCGCAAGAGGCTTTTCACAGGGAGGAGGCACGGGAGGATTGACAAATTGAATCAGATTTCTGTTTGGATTATACTTGTAGTCACGTAATCTTTCTGAATGCATTTTCACAATCCACTGATTGCAAAGTTGATTCCCAGGCCTGTGCACAAAATTTGGTCAATAGAATACGCTTTTGGGTAGCCATCAGCTTTATGCCTACATTTCCATCCTCCCACTTGGGGGCCACTGATTTCCATTTGTTACAGAAGACAAAGATGAAATGGATGCCCATGCTTTGCAGAATAGGGGTCAAACCCCCTGGTATGGTATGACAGCAGCACGTGTACTGTGGGTCTGAAATTCATCCTTTGTAGCTTGGGACAGATGGGCAGAGGCAGCAGACATTTTCGGTTTCCCTTTGGAGGTTTTGGTTTGGCCGTTTTTTTTTCAGGCTTTTGTGTTTACGGTTGACATCAGCGGATCCAACAAAAACCACCCAACACCAAAACATAGCATGCACTCGTATGCTTCAGGCAAAGGCTTCATGGCCAAGCCTTTTCAAGCATGTCCAAGTCGAAGTGGAAGTTTCCAAAACTTGTTTTTTTGATATGGTGACCACTCACAGTGATCATCCAAGCAAGCATGTGGAGCCTCAAGCTGGCCCAGGCTGCTTGGGGTCCAATTGTGTGATTTTCGTTTGCATTTTCGACCTCCTCTTCCTTCATTGGTGCAATTTGTTTATCTTATGCGACCTTGCAGAATCATACACCAGAAATCGGATGCCACCATATGTCAAGGGCATTTTGCACCACTCAAGGATGTAGTATTTCAGGAACCACTGTGTATCAGCAACACCATTGCTTTGATGTGTGACAATCACACCGTTGTCATATTGAGCTACCTCAACATGAGAACCTGATACCTTGAAAATGATTACAGGGCACATAGGCTGACAGGTGCCTTTAGGCAAGTTCTGGGCTGTGAGCAACACAGTGCACGTGCGTTTGAAATGATTGGGGGTAAATGGGTAAGTCGGTGGTGGTGAAATGCTGCACCTGGGGATGAACGTGCCATTGGTAAGGAGAAAACTGAATTGCAACCGGAACGACGCAATCCCCTTGGTGATGGCTTCACATGCCATTTGCTTGAACACCTCCAAGTTCTGCACCGGTTTGTTAAATTGTTTCTTTTGGATTCTTGGTTGCAGCGGCGTTTTTCGTTTGGTAACCTTCTTTTTTTTTACGTCAAGGACAGCTTGCAGCTTAGTACGGAATGTAGAAGTTCAATATTTCTTAATTTTGCACTGTGTGTGTATCAGTGGCAGTGGGATGAAGACCAAGTATCCAGAGTTGAACAAACACACGAATAAATGGTGGGATAATCACAAGGTTAAGAGGAAAGAGAGGGCAACACATTTCAAGTTGCGGCATGAGGTGCAGAGATTTGCAAGAAGTAATACATTGCCTCATACATTCGATGCAGCACAATACTTGGATGAGGGGGTGCTTGGGCATGCGGGGGTGCTTGGACATGAGGGGGTGCTTGGACATGAGGAGGTGTGTGGACATGAGGGGGTGCGTGGAGGTGAGGGGGTGCTTGGGCATGAGGGGGTGCTTGGACACAATGAGGGGGTGCTTAGGCATGAGGGGGTGCTTGGGCATGAGGGGGTGCCTGTCCTTGGGCATGAGGGGGTCCTTGAACGTAAGGGGGTGCGCGGGCCCGAGGGGGTGCTTGAAAATGAGGGGGTGCTTCGACATGCGGAGATGCTTGGACATCAGGCGGTGCTTGATCATGTGGGGCTGCTTGGCCATGAGGGGGTGCTTGGGGGGTACTGAGACATTGAGGGGTGCTTGGCCATGAGGGGATGCTCAGGCATGAGCAGGTCCTTGGACATGAGGGAGTGCTTGGACATGAGGGGGTGCTTGGATATGGGGGGTGCTTGGATATGGGGGGTGCTTGAAAGTGAGGGGGTGCTTGAGCATTAGAGGGTACTTGGACATGAGGGGGTGCTTGAAAATGAAGTGGGGCTGGGACATTATGGGGTGCTTGGGCAGGAGGGGGTGCGTGGACATGAGGGGGTGCGTGGAGGTGAGGGGGTGCTTGGGCATGAGGGGTGCTTGGACAGAAGGGGATCCCAGGACATGGGGGGTGCTTGGGCATGAGGGGGTGCTTAGGCATGAGGGGGTGCTTGGGCATGAGGGGCTTCTTGGGCATGAGGGGGTGCTTGGACATGAGGGGGGGCTTGGCCATGAGGGGGTGCTTGGGCATGAGGGTGTCCTTGGGCATGAGGGGGTCCTTGAACGTAAGGGGGTGCGCGGGCCCGAGGGGGTGCTTGAAAATGAGGGGGTGCTTCGACATGCGGAGATGCTTGGACATCAGGTGGTGCTTGATCATGTGGGGCTGCTTGGCCATGAGGGGGTGCTTGGGGGGTGCTGAGACATTAAGGGGTGCTTGGCCATGAGGGGGTGCTTAGGCATGAGCAGGTCCTTGGACATGAGGGAGTGCTTGGACATGAGGGAGTGCTTGGACATGAGGGGGTGCTTGGATATGGGGGGTGCTTGAAAATGAGGGGGTGCTTGAGCATTAGAGGGTACTTGGACATGAGGGGGTGCTTGAAAATGAAATGGGGCTGGGACATTATGGGGTGCTTGGGCATGAGGGGGTGAACGGGAATGAGGGGGGGCTTGGGCAATAAGGGGGCTGCTTGGACATGAGGGGGTGCTTGGGGGGTGCTGAGACATTAAGGGGTGCATGGGCATGAGGGGGTGCTTAGGCATGAGCGGGTCCTTGGACATGAAGGGGTGCGTGGACATGAGGGGGTGCGTGGACATGAGGGGGTGCGTGGACATGAGGGGGTGCTTGAAAACGTGGGGGAGCTGGGACATGAGGGGGTGCTTGGCATATGGGGGTGCTTGGGCATAAGGCCATGCCTGGACGTTAGGGGTTGCTTGGACATGAGGGGTGCTTGGACACGAGGGGGTGTTGGAGCATTAGAGGGTACTTGCACACGTGCACACGAGGGGGTGCTTGAAAATGAAGGGGTGCTTGGACGTTATGGGGTGCTTGAACATGAGGGGGTTCATGGACATTAGGGGGTGCTTGGTCATGAGGGCGTACTTGGGCATGAGGGGGTGCTTGGGCATGAGGGGGTGCATGGACATGAGGGAGCTCTTGGACAGGATGGTGTTTGTGGACATGCGTGGGCGCTTGGACATCAGGACTTGGACATTTGGGCACCAAAGAAATTCCAAGCCGGCGTGTCAACAGCGATGCCGCGGCTGAGGGAGCAGGTCACGGGGGCTCACTAGGGCGCTCATACTGCAAATCGTACTCCAGAATATCATCGTAGTATATGGGCATTCCCCCGGCCTTGTTTTTAGTCACCGGTCGTTGTTGCATGACAAGCAGCGTGCCGCTGCGACGATTGTATGTGAGCTCGTGGTGGTACGGCGCCCCAGTGTCCGGAATAGGCAACGGAGTGGCGGTGTTGGAACGCACGTCCCACAAAAAAGGTCGCAGGTCGCTGTCAGGGAGTGGCATCTGCAAACCGATACGGTGTCAAAATCGGTGGGGCACAAGTGCCCCGCGCACAAGCACCGGAGGGCATTCAACTGCAATAGCCCCGTGTGAGCACAGGCTGGTTGTGAGTACAAACGCGTGAGGATTGGGGCCGATTGCAAGGAAGCCACATTCGGGGAACAGCTTCGGATTCGGATTACTCCGCGGCTAGAGACTTGCGGGAGGCGCTGAGGCACGGCACTTCGAAAGGGCAATACTTGCCAATTTGCAGTCCCGGGATGCACGCTGAATAAAACGTGGGTCTCGTTCACGACCACAGGGACCCAGCCGCATTGCAAATGCATTTTCCCCGCCAACAATCGCCCGGCGTTGTCCAGCACGAGAATAGGGCATGTGCCATTGGCCATCTTGAGGGCAAAGAGTAACCAATATTGGGATGGAGACTGCTCCAGCGACTTGGTAACTAGTGAGGAGGGTGGCAGCGCCCTGGCAAGGGGTGAGCATCCTATCAGGGGACCACCCCCCTTCCCACTCCCTCGAAGGTAACCACCGACCCAGAGCAACTCCGTGTCAACGCCAAAAGGATGGTGAAGGATTGTTTCGGGGACGGCGTGCTCAAAACGGAGTGCCAAAATCCAAAGGGAGGCGAGGGTGCTCCTTTTTGTTCAACGCGAGCGATTTTGGGACACACGCAATCCGATCGATTTTGCGCACGGAGTGCCCGGCGTGCTGCGTGGATCCCAGCAACGGAGGCCAAGCATGCCCACTCCCCGCATGCACGCCCATCGTGGCCACGGGTTTGGATTTGGTTGGCACGCTAAATCGGCCTTCATTGCCTCGGCATGTGCGGATGCTCACGGCACATAGCACCGCCATGGACGCAACTGCTCCAAATGCCAGCTCAGGGAATGGTCACATACTTGACATGGAAGACATGACGTGTTGCAACAAAGGCCGAGGGATGTCATGGAAGGCGGGCTGATGAACCAAAGATGGTTGTGCGATGTCCGGCGATTCCGCCATTGTTTCCGGAATGCCCGCATTATGCACGGAGGGCCCTTTGCGCGCCTCAACAACTACATTGGACGCGGGACTTGTGGGCGCACCCAATCTGTGGTGCGAACAATGCACGAGAGGCGAAGTTGTGTGGGTTGGTTCCTATTCGCGCTAGCATGCACGTGTGAGCCTTACACGGCCATCCAGGCAAATGGTCTTGGCAATCGCTCACAAACACTTGATCAGAATTCCTCTGCAGCCGTCTTCACTTTCTGTCGCTAGTGGAAACCATCATTCAAAACGTATTCACCACAATTCGCAGCCAGTCTCCGAATTCTCCGAATTGATCAATTTTTGGCACATTGTCCCATGAACCAAAAGCCATTTGGGTCGTGTCATGTCTCTGTGTTTTGGCTGTATCACCAATCACTCACCATTCCATGTGATTGGAATCAAATACAACCCCCTCATTACTGCTATCCGAGAACTAGTAGGGTTTTGGAAACCTGGAGCGCAACTGATCCGATTGTGCTTGATCGTCTTCGCTGTACTGGGGGGCATCGAGAAGGCGTTGTGTTGATAGCCATGCAAAGAGACAAAACGCGAATGGAAGCACTCGCCACGCAGGGCATCGCATACAAAAGACCTTTAAATAATATCCATGGGTGCGAATCTGTGGTAAAACAGCACAACCAATTTGTGACCTCTGAAACTCTCGTCCCACAATCGTCATCTCCACAACCAACTCAGCCCGTCACATTTTTGAAAACCCCTCTCCCAACCCTTAACCCCCCCCCCCCCTTCTGACACCTACGTTCTTCGAACAGAACACCAACAAGAACACAAAGCACGTGCACCAGTAACAGTCACACCAAAAAAAGATGCCCCTTGCGCTAACACAGGCCAGGTTCAGTCATAGTGCGGAAACACGGGGTCGCGGTGTTTTGGACAAGCCCGTGTTTGCGGGCGACACATATCACAGAACACTCGTTGCAGACATGAGCCACACAACCCCTCGAAACACGACATTACAAAGCATTTCTCTTCATGTGCACAACTCATGTACAACGCAATTTTCTTGCATTCTGATTGACAGGCACCGAATAGAACCTCTTGCCAACCTTGCCCCTCATCTGGAAGAGCTGGACATGCTTGCCTCTTGGGGCTGGCTTTGGGGCTGCCTTAAGGGCTGGTTGAGGGACAGGCTTGGGTTTCTTGTCTTGGGGAACAAAACTGTCATCCACAATGTCTTTTGTGAAGGATTCAGCGCCCTTTTACTTTTTACACACACGGATGACCCAAAGGTTGAACAACCCCCAGTACGTCCCCACACATCACCCCTGCACGGTCCCGCATGGCACCCCTGCACAGCCTATGTTGTGCCCCGGTGCGCCTTCGCCCTGCAGACCAGTTCCTCCCCGCGCCGCGCCCCTGCGTCGCCCCGCTCTGCGCCCCCGCACAGCCCCACGCCGCTCTCGTGCGCTGCAACGCGCTGCACCCCTGCTCAATTTCACAGTTCAAATACTTGTTCCCCTGCGCCTTGTGACAAGCTTGTCACACCCGATGTGGCAGGAACAGAGAATTAATCATAACCACCAAAGGGCCCAACATGCCCGCATATACACCAGAACTCAAGAGCACATGGAAATGCAACTACACCAACACTTTGACATCCAAATTGCCCACTCCTGCAGCCTGCACAAAGCCACAAACCCCATTCTCTGAGTAATGGAAATGCATAAACCATGGTTCCAAAAGGGGCCCAAAAGTAAGTGCGGAAACATGGGGTCACCGTGTTCGGACAATCCCATGTTAGCGCAAGTTTTTTGAGGGTAGGGTAGGGTTCACAACAAGAATTACATTTGTTGCAAATTGCGTGAATGGGGATGGTGCCGCCATGTTGTGATGGCACATATCCTTTGCAAGGAATTTTTGCCTGCTTGCCCCTTACTTAATGCTTAATGTAGAGTTGGTTGTACGTGACCTGCAAGAAAAAGAATACTGCCACAGATGGTGGACGCCCTGCCTGGATAAGTGGGGCTTGTCACTGCCCCACATGCAGCGCCCTCATGATGCTCTGAGTACGGCAATGCTTCGCTAGAAGCCGCCCTCAAATAGGATGACAAGGTGGCCTCATGGCTGTTTGGTTGTGCTATTGTGTGCTTCACGCGCATGGTAACACACTGCCGATGTTCCACCCAAAAGATTTACACCAAGTTTTGATCACATGTGCTATGCTATGCCTCTCCGGTCCTTGGGCTGGTTCGCAACAACACATCGTGTCACCTGATGCATACACGTGAGCGCACAGAAAACTGCCCTGCACCACCTTCTGTACTCAGTGTTTATTTGGTGCATGTGTTAGCGTGGCCTTGAAATTGTTTCTTGCTGCTTTGCGGGCTGTGGGCTGTGCCTAAAGACGTGCGCAATAGGGCTGATTGGGAAGAAGGAAGACACGATTGCAACACGGACAAGATCTCATGGGCTGCACTTTGGATTTGCACGACCAGGGTAATAACTGCCGAACGTACCCAACATTGACAACGACAACAACAACAACAACAACATAATTATAGGCCATTTGAAATGGCTTGCAAAATTGGAGGTGATGATTTACGAGAGTGTGCCACGATACGGACTAAATGTGGCGGTTGTTGGGTTCATTGTTGGCCACCGTGAAACGCTAACATCTCAATGTGGTAAGATGATTGGAGGATGGTTGAATGTTGACGGGAATGCGTCGATGCAATTTAAATGATAAAAATATTTTTGGAGTTGGTTATCATATTACTTTTACATGCTTTGATATGAAACTTTAATGGTGAAAACAGTGAAATGTGAAAGATTGAGTATCGCAAAGTGCTGTTTGTTTGTTGGTAAAGCAGACACAGGAGATTGCAGCTTTGCATTGCAGCTTTGCTTCGATGTTGATGCACCCCGCGTGGGATGTGCAGTTGCGCCACTTCTTGGACAACAGAAATCAGGATATAATTAGACATTTCTTTTGAACAGTAAAAAATAGACGGTTTTCACCTGCAATCATATGCCGCCATGCCCACATCGTTGCACACAATGCAAAAGCTGCTTCCATTGCCACAGTTCAAAACATGCAATGCAACAAGGAAACGAGACAAATGAATAGTGGGGTTGGTATCGCATGGCAAGAAGTGAAGACAAAATGCCGTGATGCCGAATGAAAGATACAGAGACAAAATGAAATGGGCAGCATGTCATGTGAACTCTGATTTGTCTCTAGTGCGTTGCACCACGGCTCATTTATGCGCTGCAGATAGGACTGCAAAAAGCTTAATGGCCCACCCTCGCAAATCCCACCCCTTGTCCATATTGTGCCACGTCAAAAATCACACAGCACCATCCAATCCCAATTTGCTTTGGTAACATGCGTCATCCATCCGTGCATATGAAACACCACAAAAAGATTGTACACAAAAATCGTCCACCTGAAATAGTTAGGTTTGCAGGCGTGTGTGCAACTGGCCCTGCAATACGCAAGAAATTGGTGCACACACTGGTGGTAATTCTGTAATACACCTCTTGGAGCAAACACAACTGGCAGCGTTTTTGGAATGGCAGCCCGTTGGGCTAGATGTTGTCGCATGTGAGTTGCCATTATCTATTGTTAGTTTGAAGGAAGTAAAATATCTTTCAGCTGTCTTATGTGGCGTTTTATGGCAAGGGCACATGTGGTTTTGCCACAAATGGTTAGTACCATGAGCAGGTCAACTGAAATGTCCAAATGGAAGAAATGATTGATCTTTGCACCCCCTGGTCGATTGCCCAGGCGTTTACCCTCAAGAGGTTTGAGGTTACCCTAGGCCTCGCAAAAGCATGCATCGAGAGCACGGTGCTTCTGGACACCTCATCTCCTGTTCGGATTCACTGTCGCTCAAAGATGAGATTGTGCGCATTGTGTTTTATTGTGTGCTTGACCCTATTTGTCTAAAGAAAGATTGCGGGCTTCATTAATCAGATAAGACGGGGGGGAGGGGTTGCACGGGATTATTTCGGGGGGGTTTTCTCTTGTACCAAACACGTGCCCCGAAAAGTATGGACCCACAATTTGCAATGCCGCTAGCATCTTCGCTGCCCTGCTGACACCCCGAAACGAAGGTAAAATGTGGCAATTGGGTGGTCATCGGAAATCTAGGCAACCCCCCACGGCTACCCACGTCTACGTGCAAACCCCCTAGCTTCTAGCAGTCGAGTGCAAGGGATACAATGATACAATGCAGAATTTCGAATTCGTTTTCCCAAGAGTACCTCTCATGTGATTACCCCATTTGTGGCCCAAGCAACATGGGTGTACGGTACTCCCGACGGAATTGATGTCAAAGACGCTGTACCGTTGGTTGGGTGCAAGGGTTTTCTGCAAGTGGCATTACCGGTTGTGTTCAATTTTAGTGGGGGTGCAACATGTTTATCCCAAGGGCTAATGAGAAAAGTGCACACCAAAGTATGGTTGCTCCTATGGGACGTTTGGATTGTGGCTACTCCAGGCGGGGGCGGATTTCGGACGATTGTTTCACGACCACTACCCCTCCCTCGCATTGGCCAGGTAGAAAGGCCTGTTGCCCTTACCTCTGCATTGTCACTGCGGCTCATCTATGCAACAAAACTATCCCTCCAATGCAAGGCCCACCACTTCAGCACTCGTGCAGCCGCCCTCCGCTTCATGGAAGAATCTGTTGGTACCCCGTGTGGTAGCAATGCCCCCTCCATTGCGGCCATAGCCGCGTGTAGTGACGGGACACGTGCAGTAGTGCGGCCGCTTCTTATGCATTGACCATCCGTCATTGCTCCTGATATGTCATCACGACGCGCAGTCGGAGGAGAGATCACTTTGGTTGCACGTGTTGCGATGGGTTACCTGCGAATTAAAACGTGTTTGCCGTATTTTCACGAGGAGCATTACTTTGTCCAATTCCTACTTGCTACTTCCTGCTTGTTGGCTGCAATTATTGTCTAGCGAGGGTCGGTGAAGTGGACCGTACTTCACGTAACGGACTAGATCGCGGAGGGCACGCCAAGCCCACTTGCGTCGTTGAAGGAAACATGATAAAACCCCTCTTTGTTCACATTGAAGACTAATTAGTGCAACAACGTGCAGTCCGAATGCCGATTTCCCTCCTTGCATCCTTAGGGAAACGTGTGACATGAAAGCCCAAACACAATTCCACTTCACGTGAGCATTTCACTTGAAAAGACCAAACACGCACAAGCGGATCTACACAATAATACTTGTGTGTTTCTTCATCAATACTTCCCGGAGATAATCAGCGGGATTCTCGGGTCTGGTTCTCATCAATTGTGACAGCAATTCATCGACCATCTCCGGAATGTGGTGCTTTTCAAGATATTCAATATCTTCTGAAGGCAAACGACACTTAGAGTTTCCATTGTCGTCCGCATGAATGCAACACACAAGGGATACAAGCATCGAAACGGTTGCTGGGCCACGAAACATGAGAAGTATGCTGCAACGTGGGCTTTCGGGAGGGCTTTGGGTGCAACGTATATCGAGCACACTTATTCCTGCTTTTTGGGTCGTAACGTGCAAAAGGGTTTTGGGCCCGTGGACCGAAGAAGCCAACTGGTAGCTTGACACCACCACAAAGAATCACGCGAGCGCCACCACGCCATCCAATTAGGGTTCCAACCTTCGGGAACCACCTCCCCAAACACTCAAAAAGCAAGTCCTCCGCCAAGATTTGCGAACATTATCCATCCGAACGGACATACGTACCACCCTTGGGTAATCATTGCGGGGGCGTCGTTATGTTTCCGTTCCACTCTTAGTCTATGGCCATCCTTAGGCGGCAACACAGGCAATAGACATTGAATGCCACAAACGAAAAAAATAGACGCTCAAAAAGGGCGTGAAAGGGCGCTCACGGCGTAGAACCTACGAAAAGCTCTACGTTGGTGGGGCGTTCCATAAAAGGGCATGTATTGCGCAGCCACTTGGTATGGGCACAACCTTTCGCTACTACAACCCATTGCTACGCTTTGAAGCCGTTTCAAGTGGCAATCGCGCAAAGCCCACAAATTTGGCATTGCACATCATGGAGCCATACCTTTCTTGAAATCCTCGTGTGTCGTCATGCTAAGGCCAGCCTCTCTTTCCGCAGGCGAAAAAGTATTTGAAAAAAAGTCACTACAATGTGAAATAAGACCAACGTGAGCGCACCGAAAAGTTAAAAGCCGTGGTCAGCAGGACTCGAACCTGCGCGTGAAGATCACAGTGGATTTCTGGTCCACCCCCTTAACCGCTTGGGTATGACCACTCCGTGTTCCTGGGTCCCTAGAATTGTTATAAATATAACTGAGGTCAAAAATTGACTTCAACCAAATCCAAACACAAATGTTGAAATCCAAAATGCAAATGAACATAGTGCAAAACATGACCTTTCTTGCAAACTATACCACAACCCGCAAGTCCCGGTCAGTTTCTGAAAAACTCAGGTAAAGTTTGGCCTTTATATCTTGTTCTTCTTTCGACGAGTAGGATTTCAATAAAATCACTTTCACTTCCTGCGAAATAAATGGCCAAGGAACAACAATGTTTTCGGATTGGTGCCCGACCGTGTGAATGATAGGCAAGATATTATTGGGTCGATGGAGTTTCGTGGTGTCTTATTTTTTAGCCTTCTCTCTTCTGTTCGTTCGCACATTCTGTCGTTTTCTTCTGGCTCTGGTGCCTGCCGTCTGCCAGCGCACACTTCGTTTGGAGCAGCGTTCTCACATTTTACGTGGTATAAGACGTTTCTTTCAAGCAGTGCTATTTGCTGCTCCGTCAAATGGACTGCAACTGCCGGGGGGCATCCACCTCCAAAGTTGGACCCCAGGGCTTTAGCTGCTTGCTATTTTTTTTTCCTCCTGATGCACGACCAGAAACCGGTTCTTCTTCTGCATGCCACAAAGCATGCATCGGCAGCTGTACACTTTTCATGGCGGAGGCCAGGTTACTGCACCTTATGCGTACTTTTCAGTTCCTGTTGTTGATGGTATTATTGTTCTGAAAGGATGTTCAAGCTTGAGAACGAAACTCCTGCCGCCCCCGTCGACGCTCCAGTGGAGCCCGCCCCTGCAGCCCCGACGACCAACGCAGCCGAAGGCGCCTCAGGTGACTCATCCCTCGCTTTCACGGCGCAAGTGCAGGACCAAACGGGGGGTCCCTTGTGCACGCGTGCAACTGTGCTTCGTGTTGGCCCAAGGTCTGAACCCCGACACCGCCTGTCACAGCGGAAGCAAAGGCCGACAAGGTGGAAAACACCCAGGAAGTAACCGCAAAGACAACCACGGAAATTGCTACGCAAACACGGGCCGCCACGACCGAAGAGGCACCCCGATCAATGGCAGACTGGTTGAGAGGTGCTTTCCCCGAGGACTCGTTGTGTTTCGCATATTGTGTGCTGTTATTCTGCGACAGATCACATATTCCGGTGGCGCCGGAAGCATGCCACCTTGCACGGTCTTTTGTTGTGGACGCTGCAGGCCAAGCGTTTTTTTCTTTTCGCGTATTCAGCGCAAGCACTAAGACGCGCCGCACCCTGCAAAACCCTGAACCGCACCACTAGGTCTTTCCCTTTTCAACAACCACTTAGTATTGCAAGAGTGGAAAGCTTCCTCAGCAGTTCTGTCGCTCTACAGTTGCAATCAATTTTCCCAGTAGAAAATCTCCCTAGTACACCAGATGGCATGTTCGGCACGATCTTCCGTTCTCATGTCGCTTCCAGGAGACACCAACCTTGGCGACCCTTTGGATGTGTTGGGCAGCGGGCGCTCCCGCCGAGGAGTGAGTTCGGTCGGCTTGACACTAAAAGGTGTGTCATCCCTCTGAATATGCGTCGTCACGTTCTCACAGGCCATAAAAGGAAAAACACGCACGCCCAAGCGCGCGCAGACGCTGTGTTTGAAATGGTTGCACAATCCAGAAATTGGGCCAAGACAAGAAGGTCCAACTGAAAATCGGAACTGCATGACACAGCCATTCGAGTTCAACGTCCACAAACAGCTTCCGTTTGTGCGCTTTGTCACCCTGCCTCGTGGCACCGGTGGCACACCGTTTGGGCCGTGTGTGCGAATGGTATGCAGCGAGCTCGCCGAGGTGAAGCCCCACGGGACTGTTCGGCCAACTTCTGTTGTCTGTGCTTGTGCGCGCTTCGGGCTGGGAGAAGTATTTTGCACTCGTTGACCACAACACACAACACCTTGGTTGACTCATGGTAACCCGCAAGGACGTCGTTCATAGCAGTTACCCTGTCGTTTGCAGAGCGGGCGGCATTCATCGAGAGTATGATTGCAAGTGGCAACTCTCGTGACCGCTCCAAGAGCGACAAGGGTACGTACTTGCTCAACAGCCAGAAGAAGGATGATGACGAGGAGGAGGACGGGAGGAGTCGGGCCAGCAGCAATGTGAGCTATTCTTATTTCAATGAAACCAACGTGAGGTAATATTTGCGTGTGTTCCTCTCATGCGTGCAGCTGTCCTCGTGCTACTATGCTCTTGCAGTGCTTTCAGGGTCTACGCAAGCAGGTTGCATATGTGGAACAGGCCTGTCTTTTTGTCATTTTTGATGCAGGGACGTTGCCAAGGCGGATGGCACAGGCCAAAAGTTGAATTCGAATGCGGCACCTTTTACTAGCAGTGCCATGAGGTATTTGCGTTTTCGTGGTCCACAGACATGCCTTTGTTGTTCAGACCCCGAAACGGTTTTAGTTTGTGCCTCCGAATCAAATCCTGAGGGTTCCCTCTCCACGAATCGCGGTTTTGGGACACCTCAGCTGCCTGTAGCACGCCAGATGTTTCAGTGCGTTATGACAGTTGTCTTCACATATTGCAGGGAGAAAGCCAGTGCTGCTGGCGACAACCATTTGAGTGTTGCACGCGGGGGCACCGCCATCATCAACAGGTATGCTACGGCAAGCCCCATCTCGTGATGTCCCCACGTGCAAATTGTGGTCCCGACGTCATAGTCAGTCAGCCGGTGCAACGTCTGACACAGTACCTGCACCACCCTCTCCGCGGATATTCACACCCCATTTGCTATTTGAATTTTTCCCTTTCTGCCCGCAGGCAAAAAAGAGCTGTCAGCGACGCCGCATTTGCCCCCACCAAAGTGACCAGCAGGCCCCCACCAAATCTGCAATCAGCCGTCAGCAGAGAAAAAAGGTGTCTGTCTCTCCCTGGCGCTTTTCAGTCAGCGAGGGATTAAAATGAAAAGGGAGATGGACGGATTCAGAGCAAAAAATCCGACACCGACGCTGATATGTTTGCTGAACAGATCTGTGAGTGATGCTGCCTATTTGAAATGGGCCCGCAAGCAAGCAAGCGTCCCCGAGGACGAGGACGAAGAGGATGAGGATTACGAGGACTACGAGCAGGGGGGGCACTCAACAAAGGTCAATTGCACGTCGCAGGCTGTAAAACCTCTCGCTGTACAGGTTCTGAGGCAATGAGTGACGGCAAGGCCTGGTGATCGGAGCGGGGTCCGCTCGGGATGCACGTTTCAAGGCTGCAAAAATGCGTGTGAAACAGTGTGGGACCAACCTAAAATCACCTGCTATACACATTGACCTTTCAGAAATCCACCCCAAATGTCTTCCATCTTTGATGTACTGACCAGCGGCGGCAGACAACCATGAACAAAACATGATATCTGGCGCAGAATGCAGTGGCACAGCGGAGGGAGTGCGTTCTACGCAGGAGCACGCTTCATTGCTGGAGGAATCTCGCATGGGAAAGATATGTATGGAAGACGGAATACTGGACAAGAGTGGCTGAGGCCAAGACGCTGATGGTTGAGGAGGCAATTTTCTTGTTGAAAATGCGACCGTTCGCGACACATGGTTCGTAGTTGGTCATTTGGCCCATTTCATCAGGCTCGAGTTTGCAAGGCTATTGCCATCACAGACCCGAATACAAACGAGCCCATCAATTTGAGCCAGAACAGGGGTCCTGGCCATTCTAAGCAACACCACGCTGATGATGAAGATGAGGAGGAACCAGGTCCGTGTGCTTTTCGGAGTTTGCATTGGGATGTCCCACCGTTTGTTGTGGTCTTTGTCTGTGGCACCCTGCTCTTGGTAATCACGGACACCCGGTTATCCCTACGCAACTCAACACTGAAATGGTGTAATTCTGACACTATGACAACTGTTTCCTGATATCCACCCCGCAATATTCCGATGTCCCAAACATGCCACACCACTGAATTTTCATGTGTCCTCAACTCCCGGTGGACAGACGATTGAGCAACAAAAGCAGGCCACACAGTGTCCACCCCTCATTGCCCTGTTTAAGAGCACCGAAGAATGCCTCTTTCGGTGACACAGCTTTTGTCAAAACCTTTTCATGGGCGATGACATCATCGTTATGTTGTCACACAATCACATAGTCAACCAACACATTGCCAGGGTTGAGGTTGAGGACACCTGTGCTTCATTCCCTTATGCACCGCAAAAATTTCCCCAGTGGGTGTTACAAACTTTTTGAAAGGTGGGCGCATGGGGCTTGCTTTTTTTCGCCATTGTTTGTGAAGATTGAAAACAAAAATGTTCGCAACACTCTGAGGTGCTGTTGAGAGTCTTTCATTGCCATCTTTTGCCTCTCCAGCACGCAGCCGTGCATCCAAGGCCACCTCAAACGTAGTGATCCTGCATTGTGGGTACGCTGCTATTTGGCCCCGTGAGGTAACCGACCGCTGACCTACACCGCTCACAGGGAAAAGGTTGTTGGTGGCAACAGAGAAGGGGATGTTCCATAAGGCTAGTTATCGTTGAGTAGAACCAAAATATCCGTTGGTTTGCTATTGCGGTGGTGCCCACGCGAATTGTTTGTCTGCTTTCCATGGTCGCTTAATTGGTGAGGATAAATTGCCAAGCGCGCAGGTGCGATCATGGCAATGTTCCCGGCATGACTGAACTGCTAAGTTGTAATACAATGGCACGCGAAGGCCATTAAATGTCCAATGACATCTTCTGGCAAACAAGGACAAGTGGGTGGCGAGTCTCTCTAGGTGGTTTACGTCAAACCCAGTGAGTATCAAGGGTGTCTCTCCCCAAATGCTACCATACCATTGCCTCCTGTCCAAGCGGTGATGTATGCTGTCAAACTTGTGAATGTTTTTTGGGCATCACCATCCCATCCAGACAGAGAGGAGAATTGGAGTGCGCAGTACTGATTGATATTTGCACCATACATGCTGGCTGGTCCGGTTTTTGTGTCTCAAGAGTCCACAATTCTGCTGCTTCAGGAATGACATGGGAGGAATTCCGGTACAAGGATGATTACCATCATCACCACCACCATCACCACCATGCCCATCACCACCACCACCACCATCACCATGCCTATGGGCACATGCCCATGGGATATCCCATGTATGGTGGCATGCCTCCCAATTACACTGTGCCTTTTGCTGGGCAGCCGATGTATCCTCCGGGCGTTTACCCTGGAAGTCAGCAACTTGTATATATCCATCGGACACCAGAGAGGTATCTGTGAGCATTGTAACGTGTTGCTATCCGACAGCCCTTGGGAGTCATTGTATTCATGTCTGGCAGGATTTCATATGGTGGTTTGCTGTCATGTGTTATTGGTCCAAACCTTTCCAGATTGCCGTCTTCACCACACTCATAGATACCGCTGGGAGCAGTCTCTGCAGAAGTTTGTGAAGACCATGGATGCCAGCATTGCGTATTACCCTATGCCTCCACCAGGCATGCCTGGGCCACCAATGGGCATGTCCATGCAGCCCCCAATGCCCTCACCTCCTGGTATGCAGCAGCATTCCAACTCAGGCGGTCCAGGTTCACAGAACACTGGAACCAGCCATGGGAAGCACCACCACCACTCCAGCCACCACCACCACCACCACCATGGCCATCACCACCACCAGCATGGGCACCACCACCATTCTCACCACGGCCCTCCAGGTCATCACCACCACCACCACCACCACCACCACAGGTGTGCTTCTGCCTCCAGCTGTAGATAGTGAGCCTTTTTCGATCCCTTCCCGGGACCCTGAGACGGCAGTGGTTATGTAGCCCTTTGGATTCCTCCCGCTTTGGGGACCCCGAGATGGCGGGGAAGCTCATTTGATTCCTCCCCACTCTGGGGACTGCCCTGTCACGTAAAGTAACCAACGTGGGTCTAGGTTATGTAATTTTTTTTGCGTATTTGGGATTTCCCTTGAACCTACCTGATCAAAAATAGGAGGGATCCTGTGTGTAGTCAACGGCCACAATCAACCACAATGGGGGCCCAGGATGGGGATTCACAGTGGGTATCCTGGGCAGGATGGGTGTCAGGATTGGGGATCATCATGCTGGATGACATAATTTGACCCCGGATGATATGCTATTTGATGCACTACACACAAAAGCCAGACTGGACGCAGAGACAGTGCACACACCACTGCCAGTGGGCACGATGAGGTACAGGGGTTGAAAGGGGGGAGGGGGTTAGGAGGAATGAGGGCGAGCACGGCAGACAAGGAGGGGGGGCGCAGCAAGGCAGGAGAGGCAACCAGGACAGGGAACCGGAATGGAGGGGATGGGAGAGCGCGTGCATGGGAGGCAGCGACAACAAAGGGGATGGCCTGGCCAGCCAGCCCCGTCGCTACCGGGTGCCAGGGCAACCCCTGCCCAACTGGCATCAGGTGGGGGGTGTCTCCCGCAGCCCAGATGGGCTGTTTGCGCAACAAGAGCGGGAGCCCATCAGGGGCAGACCAACTGTGAGGGGGAAAGGGACATATGGTGTATGGCCAGGACAACGCGTGGAGGAGCAGGGCGCCTGGGCCTCAAGCACACGGAAACACAGCGAGGCAGGTTATGGACGGCCTGTGGACAGAGGCGCGTGGACAACAAAAACAGTCAAACCACGCTGGCAACAACCAGCACAACCTCAATACGCCATTTACTGGGCGCCACTGATGCGCAAACGGCACATCATGCCACATCCAGCACAGCCCCGGCACACCAACCACTGGGCTTTGCGAACGCGGAAACGACACCAGCAAGAGCACTGGCCGCAGCAGCCGGCAGAAAGAAGCAACCTGACACAACATGCGAAGGGAAGAACGGGTGACTGTCCAGGGCCCCGTAAAGGAACAACAACCAGGCGGAATGTCACACAGAGGGTGAGCCGCACAGCGTAATCATTGGGTAGGAGCATGGACCCTGATCCCCGAAGAATGAAACGAAAGAACCCATTTAAGTGCTGTGCTGTTTTGTGTTGAAGGGGGGGACATAACCTAAACCTTAGTTTACAGATATAAATTACAGTTTAGTTTAGGATAGCGACTGTGTTTTTCAGTTGACTGTCTGTGACACATAATGGAGCCCCCCCCCCCCCCACCACCTGATTTTGAAAGCTCCCAATGATGATTCCTTAGTTGTTGCCGAAGATTTGAACGAATTCATGCTGATATTTTCAGTACCCCTCTGTATCTCTCTGATGGGCCCCCGGGCGGTACGGGGAACCGAAGGGCAAGGGCCAGGCGCGGAAGTTCCCTAGCGGCGAACGAAAAAACCACACCGGTGGGCATTCCGCCGTAGCCGAGGGGGACGGATGCGCCGGGCCTTACCCGGAGGTGCCCCTGCGCGCTTTGGGGGAGACCAGAGGGGGCCGAAGATTTGAACAAATTCATGCTGATTTTTTCAGTACCCCTCTGTATCTCTCTGTCTCCTGTTGTCTTTTATCACTTGCACCATTTTGCTGAATGCACAGGTCAGCTGTTGTGACGACCAGGGACGCCTGGTCTGATACCTGTACTGACTGTTCTGCTGAGGTTCAACCAGGCATGGCATAGAGAATAAAGATGCACTTATGCCATGCTGAGGAGTGCATTACCTCTGTCTGTTTGCTGCTCTGTTTCTGATTCTCTCTCTTTTTAGTTCAACAAATCTCTCTCATAATCTAGGTCATACCCCCCACCACTTGTTCCTGGGCCCTGACCCCCCCCCACCCCCCCACACCTGGTCCTGGGCCCTGACCCCACCCACCAGGCACGCATTAGAACAGAAAAAATGGAAGGAGGAGGTCCTCCCCCCCCCCCCCGGTCAAACCCCCCCCCCCCTCCCCCTCTTCCAATGCAGGTGAAAGTCTGAGTTGGGGTCGTGGAAAATTAACAGCAAGAAGTAACAGCAAGCATCCAGAGGGCAACAGGAATCAACAGCAAGCATCCGGAGAGCACCAGGAATCAATAGCAACCATCCGGAGAGCACCAAGAAATAACAGCACCCATCCAGAGAGCACCAGGAATCAACAGCAACCATCCACAGCCCACCACCACCAACATAGGCCAAAAAAATTTTCTGGTGCCGAAACCATTGTGATTCTCTCTCTTTTTAGTTCAATGTGTTGGCCACTGTTGTGGGGCCTTCGCCAAATGGGACGCAGTTTTGCCACATTCGGTACATACGCCCTGGTGGGGTCACCGGATGTTACGCCCATGTCTCCGCAAGGGAATGAAGCTCTCAGAGTTGGAAGAGACAGAATATTTTTCACGCACACACGATGACTCCCCCACAGAATCTGAATCTGAATCTTCGGATTCCTCATCATCGGGTTCCACATCTAGTGATGAATCGCGACAAGAGGACTCCGATGTGGACTCCATGTCTTCGAGTAGTGAGGAGGAAGAGGAGGAAGAGGAGGAAGAGTAATGATGTGGAAGTAGGATGGGCAAAGAGTGCACGTGGAGTTTGGGGCTTGGGCCATGTGTTTGATGGGAAACTGTACTTCACTCGTGATATATGTGAGAAAAAGTGGATCCCTAAGGATTTGGTGCCTCCGAAGAAGTCAGTGGCTGCCCCCAAGGCAAGGGGAAAGGCTGCCCCCCAGCCAAGAGGAAAGCCAGCTGGTTTGGCTGTGCAAGCGGGCGCTAAAGCGGCTGCCAAACCAGCCTCGCGCGCCATTGCCTCCTCCTCCTCGGCCAGTGCAACACACCCCGTGCCTGTCATGCAAACCGAGCATGTGCAACAATTCAAAGTGTGTTATTCTCGTACCCAGAAGTTCTTTACCATTCCTTTGGATCCTCAATGACATGAGTGTTGGATGAAACACATTGGCACCGCATCAACGCGAAAGTCGCTTCACACGTGTTCTCTTTGCTTGCGTCAGTGGAGGGTACCACAGTTTGCCTTGAGATACCCTTGCAATGCCCCCCCCCCCCCGGGACACCGTCACTTGGTGACCGTCTCCCGCCCCCACCCGGGAGACCGTCGCGCGCTACCCCGGGACTTTGCAAGGGGGGGGGAGGGTTCTTTTTTGATATCGTGATCACCTAAAATGACCATCCAAGGTATGTAAAGCATGTTTTAGGCTGTATTTGCGTGTTTTTCACCGTATTTGGGTATTGGGCGCCGGGGGTGGGAGGGGGGGGCTCCCAAGGGATTGGTACACAACCCGCTTGTGCAGTTTTTCATCTTGGGCAGCTCAAAAATCGAAGTTTTCGAAATTTATTTTTTGGATACCACGATCACCTAAAATGACCATGGGGTTGCTTGGGGTAGATTCTCTGTGAGGTGGCCTTGCCGAAGGCAATAGAATTTGTCGTTTGTGCGTCCGCGGAAACCTCAGTTTCCACGACTCCGAGATTTGACCAACATGACCAAGCTGAGATGTGGTGAGCATAAGAATTCAATGTCCTCTTTGTTGCGAAGCTCTTCATGGAGGTTACGTCTTTTTCTGTTCGGTTGGTGTGAATGGATGACCAACACCAAAGTCTGAATTTTGGCTTTTGGCACTGATGCATGCATATTGCAACTGACATACTGAGTGCATGACTGTTTTATGGGCACCCTCCAAACAAAGATGTCCCCACCAACACTACAAACAGGGACTGATATGATCCAAGGATTGGGCCAAATAGTATGGGGTCATCTTTTCTTTACCGAAAGTTTGCTTGTAAAGAGCCGTAAGTACCATTTTTCTCTGAGCAATAAAGCCCTTTCGTGGGCTGTCCCCCATCCATGGTTATCCAATGAAAAATTTCCAACCTTTCAAATCTAGACAGTGTTGCAATCTGCTCGTCAACAGTTGCACCCATTTTGCATGTGGATGCCCCCCGCTTCTCTCCTTCATTGTCCACAGTCACCAACGAGGTGGGAACAATCACAGACAACGCAACACTTCACAAGAAGAGACCAAGCAGGATATTGGCAACCAGGGCAACCGACACGACAACAAGAAGAAGGATAGCCGAGATCCATACAGGTGTCTGTGTGTGTTTGTGGCATCCTCCTCCGCTGCTCCTCTGTTCCGCAAGCTGTAAGACACGCGCCTGTGCATGATATGTCTGGTTATGCAAAGTGTTGACGCCTATTAATATGCATCATTGTCACAGTTTCTCAGCATTTTTGACGGCAAAGGATGTTACTATTCCCGGAGATGATGCTGCTTCAAGGGGTATGATGATGGATTTCTTGAACGAATATTTGGCGCAAGTCACAAACAGGTACGCATTTGGAGTGAGTTCCTCTACAGTCTGTATCAACTGTGGAGCGCGCACCCCCACCGAGAGACTGCTCTCGCTCTCTATGCAGTCATTCAGAACATTCTTCAAAACTTCTTTTCAGCTGCACCAGGTACCCAGCTGCAGTTGGACAGGGAACTGCAGGAACCACACGAGTGCCAAAGCCCATGAAATTTCTCTCGAAAAGAGTTGCATTAGTCACTTCCAAGAGGTGGTGAATGAGCCCACAGTGTATCCCTCGGCTCAGACGGCCCTGGATGGTGCTGCAAGCCGCATTGCGTGCACTTTGGCGTCCCACAAAGGTTGTATTGTCTCAATGTATTGTGCTGGCATCTACAAGGGACCCAGGGCACCATTTGTGGGCCACCTGTGTCAACGAAAAACGGCAAAAAGAATGGGCACCCCCCGGGCAGTCAACCAGGAGGGTCGGACGGGCCAGCTTTTCCGGAGAATGGTCACATCAAAAATATCCAAAATCTAACCGCGCGGGTTTGAGTAAAATACACGAATACTCTGTGACCCTACTCTTTGGTCCAGCTTCAGTTTGCTTGGTTTTCCCGTTGCGGGTTTTCAGGGCACTAGACCCCACAGGGTGCGCTTACCTGTGAGGCCTAACACCAACCCCCCCCCCCCCCCATCCCCCTCTACCCCTCTTCCCATCCTAGTTAGCACCTAGTTGGAACTGGCAACTTGGGTGCCAGCGGTGCCCAGAAATCACCTCGAAGCACAGGGGGAGGGGGACGTCTCCTCGCTTCTGTACGCGACCCCCCCCCCCCCCCAGTAGAAGTGGGCCGAAGGCCCCCAGGGGGGGGCGGGCGGGCTAGCCGCCGAGGAGGGCTTCTCTAGGGGACTAGCTAGTTGCTGGGGGGGGGGGGGGGGGCTAGGGGAGAGGGCACGGGTGGGCCGTCTCCTCGGTTTGGGTACGCGACTCCCCCCCCCCCCCCCCTCCCTCCGGGCCCACTTAGTTACCAAGGGTCAATAGCTACCGGCCATACATATGGTGGCGCCGCAGGCGCCCGAAATTCTATTGCCTTCGGCAAGTCCACCTCGCAGAGAATCTACCGCGAGCAACACACACAAAACTGCATAAGCAGGTTGTGTACCAATCCCTTGGGAGACCCCCCCCCCCCCCCTGGACCTAATACCCAAATGGGGTGAAAAACACGTAAATACGGCCTAAAACATGCTTTACATACCTTGGATGGTCATTTTAGGTGATCACAATATCACAAAAACAAGTTTCAAAAACTTCCATTTTTGAGCTTTCCGGGGTGAAAAACTGCATAAGCAGGTTGTGTACCAATCCCCTAGGAGCCCCCCCCCCCCCCCGGACCTGATTCCCAAATAGGGTGAAAAAACACGTAAATGCGGCCTAAAACATGCTTTACATACCTTGGGTGGTCATTTTAGGTGGTCACAATATCAAAAAAACAAGTTTCGAAAACTTCGATTTTTGAGCTGTCCGGGTTGAAAAACTGCATAAGCAGGTTGTGCACCAGTCCCTTGGGAGCCCCCCCCCCCCCCCCCGACCTGATACCCAAATAGGGTGAAAAACACGTAAATACGGCCTAAAACATGCTTTGCATAGCTTGGATGATCATTTTGGGTGGTCACAATATCAAAAAAAACAAGTTTCGAAAACTTCGATTTTTGAGCTGTCCGGGTTGAAAAGCTGCATAAGCAGGTTGTGCACCCGTCCCTTGGGAGCCCCCCCCCCCCCCCCGACCTGATACCCAAATAGGGTGAAAAACACGTAAATACGGCCTAAAACATGCTTTACATACCTCGGATGGTCATTTTAGGTGGTCACAATATCAAAAAAAGAAGTTTCGAAAACTTCCATTTTTGAGCTGTCCGGGGTGAAAAACTGCATAAGCAGGTTGTGTACCGGCCCATTCACTAGGCCATTATTGGTGGAAACAGCCAT